>JANHJO010010264.1:127667-138421 GCA_032468235.1 Pseudoxyrhopus heterurus
GCTGGTGGGATTCGATCAGCCAGACTGCTGATCTGCAGTACTCTGTTCTAACCACTTGAGCCACTGCAGCTCCCTAACAGATAATCCAATAACATGATTATCTCTGTAATCTTACCATTATATCATGGATGTCATTTGAATTGTTTAAACTTTCTTCTTCATGCAATACTGTCTTGCTTTCTTAAAAAGAAAATACAAAAAGTTAAATAGGCTGCATCAAAGCATATTGAAAACACAGTGTTGTTGTGAATTAAAAATTCTATAAGATTCAAATAAGCTTAGCCTATAATACAACACTGAAGTATGTTAAATGTTTTTAATATTCTATTATAGGCTAGCCTTATTTGAATCTCATGAGGTCATGAGATAGAATAATCAGAATTTTGTCATCCCCTACCACACCAAATCTTTTTTCTAGTGAAAAAGAATTTTTCAGATTCAGTTTTATATTGTAAAAACCAATGTCACTTACAGTCATTACTTCAAAATGAAAAAGGGGAAATGGATATTACATGCTTTAACATTGAGCAGAAGAGAACCAAATTTCCTAGATATTTGTAGCCAAAAATGGCAGCAAAGAGATGGAGCAAGTGTGAATCCAGTTGCTGTACCTAATTGTGTAAATTTTTGCAACCCAGATGTTGCAAAATAGTGGAAATACTCTACTAATTAAGAAGGCTTCATTTAAAGGAAAATATAAAAGGTATTTCCACTATTTTGAATTCTGCTGCTGCTGTAAATTGTTGTGTATACTATGGACAGCGGGAGTAATTACGGTAATAGAGAGGTGTTAAATCATTAAAAAAAACAGACACATCTTTAGAAGCTAATATCATAAGACTATATCTAATTTACTTTAGCCATGTTATGCATGCGTATTCATTAGAGAAGGCAATGATGCTAGGAATGTTTAGTGGACAAAGAATAAGGGGCAAGCAAAGAACATGTTGGGTTAATAACATCAAATATGATGCAAAGTTGAATATACAACATTTGAAAGAAACTGTGCTTGACAGGATTAGCAGGGAGAGCACTTGCCTATAAAGTCACCAAGAGTCAAGACAGGACTAAATGGTTAAAAATAAACATTTCCACTAACAGCATGCAAAGTGTGTTGTCCATAGGTTAAGTTGATCTTAACCAACCTTTTATTTTCCAACAACTGCATTTATTCACAACATTCCCTGACTAGTACTTCTCCCTCTTCATCAGTTAGAATAATTGTGAGCATTCTGGAACCTCACAGTAGGTAAAGTTATCATCAAGGGATATTACTAAATAAAAAACTAGCAATTCTTGGTTTCTTAGAGCCAACAGAGGGAAATACATCTGAAAAAGTATATGGATATAATAGAATATAAAAGTATATGGATATAATATAAATTTCAAATAATTCACATATCCATGACATCTGCATTAAAGTTTACCAACCCCGAAAGTAGAGTAGAAAAACATATTTCACAGGAAATTCAAGCCAACTATTATGCATTTGTAAGCAAGAAAAAAACATAGTCAAAAAATCCGTTACCATTTTTAACACTGTTGTTACGTTCTGCTTCATTCCTTTCATCTTTATGGTCCTGAATGTCAAATTTAAGAATATGCTTTCTTTCCACCCATCCTCTCTTTCTTAAACAAGAGCGAATTACTGGGTAAGGACCACAGATGGTAAAAATTCTCCTTTCCTGAAATCATAAAGAGGTTTCAGAGCTGATTTTAACATAAAGCAATAGTCAACAAAATGTCTGCAATTGTGTGTTCTTCATCTTTATATTTAGTTACTTTTTTAAAAGGTCTCTCTCAAAAATAAACTGTGATGCACATAAAAAACGATGAAGCTTTGATTGCAGTATCATGGCTGCTATCTTAACCCCTTTTACCATATTGTGCAGATTCTTTGCTATCACTGTATTGCCCTCAACGCTTCCAAGCAAATTAATGTTGCTTTCAATTGACTGAAGGCTCCATTGGACTTGGATAGCTTATCAAGCCAAATAGTAGGCCAGGACAAAAATTTAATTTGAGAAATTAAAATTGATTCTGTAAAAATGTACATTTAATTAAAATTAAACCTAATAAAATTACTTCCAGTGAGATGGTTAATAATTTACCCTCAGTCACACAAAAAAAACCATTTTGGTAACAACTGTTGGACATCTCTGGGACTGCCTCTAAGGATGTTGGGCCACTCATGACTCCAATCTATATCCCATCAACTTCCAGGTTAGGAGCCATCAACCTCATCTTGTTATTGGTATTGCTGGCTCTAGATGTCTGAGACTGTATTGTGCATTTTATGCCATGTATTTGTGTGAAAGTATGAACAGACATGTATGGAAAATGGACTACATGGCAACCACTCAAACAGGTGATAGACATGAAAACTATTTGCCGAGAGATAACCTCTTCTTTTTCCCAGATGTCAGTACATGAAAAACTATCAGAATGAGGACTCTAAAAAGACTCAACAAAAATATAGTTCTCAAACAAGGGGCCCTATTGGTTCTGAGACACAAAGCAATCCTCAAAACCAGAGATGGTCTCATGTGAAATGGATGAGGTCCTGGTCCACAAATGAGAAAATATTAAGAGGGAGTGAGAAAGATAGCAACTGGTTTGGCTGATTAGTAATCATAAACGTGGAGGGGAAATATAGTACAGATAGTTCTCGATTTATGACCACAATTGAGCCCAGATACTTATTAAGTGAATTTTGCCCATTTTACAACCTTTCTTGCCATGGTTGTTAAGTGAATCACAGAAGTTGTTAAGTTAGTAAGATAGTTGTTAAGTGAATCTGGCTTCCCTATTGACCTTGCTTGTCAAAAGGTCACAAAAGGAGATCATGTGACCTCGGGACACCACAAACGTCATAAATATGAGTCAGTTCCCAAGCATCTGAATTTCGATCACCTGACCATGGGGATGCTGCAATGGTCCTAAGTGTGAAAAATGGTCATAAGTCACTTTTTTCAGTGCCATTGTAACTTTGAATAGTCACTAAATGAACTGTTGTACGTCGAGGGCTACCTGTACTTGAGAACCATCACAAAAAATAAGATATTCTATATGGTGAATGGGAAGGACTCTGTTTCTTACACCACAAATGGAGAAGAAATCATGCTGAGTTGAAGAGAATAAAATAATAATACATATTGTACTGTGGACTAACTATAAATAGGAATGGGGACTCTGTGGGTCTTCTAAGCTGCTAAAGTGGAGTTCCCAGCAGCCCCAAGACTTATGGCCAGTGGGCAGAGGTGGTGTTCAGCCAGTTCTGACAGGTTCGGGAGAACTGGTAGCGATAATTTTGATTGGATCAGAGAACCAGCAAATACTGCCTCTGATTGGCTGATTGCATAGCCACGCCCACCAAGCCACACCCACAGAACCGATAGTAACTGGGAATATTAGGAGTTATAGCTCAGCAGTACCTGAAAAAAGAGTCAGAGATTCCCTTATTTGAACTGCATGCAACCTTCACAGATAATAATCTGGAAACAAACTTGCTTGAGTTTTTCTGGATTGTGGCAGAGGGCAGAACTGTATATGCTATGATATTTTTGTTGTCCCCAAATCATTATGGTGGTATACTCCTTTCCTATACACAGAAGAATCTCATCTGGACAAGGAAGAATCCAGTTCTGACTTGGAAGTCTACAGCTGAGTTTCTGGCCAAGGAGAGCTAAATTCTCCTCTTTATGTATAGGAGAATTGACATACTGACATGATTTCCTAATGGTATCATTCAATACTTAGGGCATTTAGATCTTTTCAGACCTACTTCGGAGGCCATGACCTCAGCAAAGCTTTGAAGGGAGTCACTGAAGAATGAGACCTCAAAGCCAAACTAGAGTGGCTCAGGCACCACCTCACCAACATATAATGGCAGTTTGCTGGCAGTTTGCAAAGAGCAAACTTGAGGAACTTTGAACAGCAGTTTATCAAACCACCCTACAATAGATATGCAGATATTCTTTTTCTCCCGTTGTCGTCTCTGAGTTAATTAGATCTTGCAGATTTTTGACAGGTCTGAAAACTTGGGGAAATTTCTTTTCAAATCACTTTAAAGTCACTGAAGAATAATATATTGCCATGATCCCAGCTTTTAAGAACCTTTTAGAAGAACGAAAAAATACAGACATTAAACTGAGCATGAGGAATTATGCAGCTGTATTTATAAACAGATGCCAACCCTGTTCTCACTTTTATCTCTATTGTTCAATGCAATATTTTCCCTTTTTTTCCTTAGTCAGGGTGCTATATTTAAATACGTTTGTGGAATATTTTTAAATGGTTTAATTCCAAAAATCAGATAGACATGCTATAAGACAAATACTATTTCAAAAATATTGCTATTAAACATACCCTGATAGCTTTATCTGCTAAAAATCTTGCAAGCTTGTATTTGTCTATTTTGGGAGGAGGAGGAAATTCTTCCACTGATCTCGATGTGAGCTCTAAAAATAAAGAAAAAGCTATGTTATAAAAATGGTTAAATAAAAGCAAAACAATATAGAATCAGAACCGCACTAAAGATGAGGTTATTTGGTAATAACTAGGCTAGAAAGTAGGAGACCATGAATTAGCCATGAAAGCCAACTGGATGACTTACTCTCTCTCATCCCATCTCACCTCACATGGTTGTTGTGGGGAAATAGGAGGAGGAATATGTATTGAATATGTTTGCTAACTTGAGTTATTTGTAAGAATAATGAAGGTGTGATATAAATAAATAAATTCTCCCAGATATCCCTGCATATTCAATAGATTTCTCTTGACATTAACAATTATTTGATTTCTGACCACAAATGATCGATTTCCCTATGGGTCATGAACCTCTGAGGAAGAGTAATTAAAATATTTGAGCATGGTGAGGGAAGCTAGCCAATGTTAACTGACAATCCTCTTGGTAATTTGTGCAAGCACCATTATACATGTACACTTACAGTATGCTTGGATTAAAGCCTAGTCTTACTAGGGTTTTATAAAGCGGTGCTAATACTTCACGTGATCTTGATTCTATACCTCTGTTTATACAACCCAGGATTGTATTAGCTCTTTTGGCTGCTGCTGCACACTGCATAGGCTACATATTGGAAGGAAAAATGAAGATTAATTATGTACACAAAATAAAGCAGATTGTGTACAGATGTGGCCTTTCATAGAGTCTACAGTTAGTAATTCAGATTAAGTTCAGGACTAAGATCCCTGACCAGACTACTCTCTGATGGTCGCTCCTGGCTATGGGCAAACCTGATAGCAATTATGCCTCAGCCTGGCAATCCATCTAAAATTTCCTACAATGACTTGACAGAGTACCATACTGGGGAATTGTGAGAAATTAAAACAGTGACTTCACAATCAAAGCTTCCTGACGTCAGGGGCCCAGAGCATCAACACAGGTAATCATTGCCACAGCCCAGATTTTGCCCAAAGGAAGGAAGGAAAAACAAATTGTCATTGAAGTAATATCTCTATTTACATGTTTGATGTAGTCAAGGTGTGTCCAATGGCTGGCTGGCGAATTCTGAGAATTGAAATCCACAAGTCTTAAAGTTGCCAAAGATGGACAACCTCTGTCTATACTAAATTTAGCATAATTTAGCATAATTACCTAAATTCGTAGAAATTACAATTTCGACCACTAGATAGATTTCCATGAAATGTACAAACTCCGTTATGCTCTTCATCTTTCGTATTTTCCAGTGGGATTAGCAAAAAAGTAACTTTTAAAAGATTGTTTGTATTGTGCCTTTATTAATTTTATATGCAGCAAACATACCTAATACTCCTTCCTTCTTTCCCCATAACAACAACCCTGTGAGGTGGGTTGGGCTGAGAGAGAGTGACTGGTCCCAGAATCACCCAGCAGGCTTTCATGTCTAAGGCAGGACTAGAACTCACAGCCTCCTGGTTTCTAGCCTTGAGCCTTAACTACTAGATCAAATCATTGCCCAAATCTTTGAGAAAATTTCCCCAAATTCTTCTTTCATCTTAGTATCTGTCAGTATGGAATGAAGCTGTATTGACCATTTCTTTTCTTGGAATGTTGTCATGGGAGATTATAGAAAACAAATGCACTTACATAATGAGGGACATTCCATCTGAGAAGAACTGAGAGTCAGAAATGGTACAGAGCTTTTTTCAGAAAATGAAATGAAAGGAGGCTATTATTCTAAATTAATCTTACATATGTGGGAGGAAATTTTCCCACCGCTTTTCCCATGCATTCAAGCACATCATGCTGTCAGTACTGGTAATGGCAATTGGGTCTGGCAACTCCATTGCTAAGTGACATGATTGTTAAGTGAAACATCATGTGACCATGCCTGACTTACAACATCAGTTCCACTGGGGTCATTAGGTGAGGTGCCATGTCATTGTGACTTGTGACTTTTTGGCTGCTTCCCCATTGACTTTGTCGGAAGCCAGTTGTGGCTTCACATGACTGTGGGACATTTAACTGTTGTAAATTGCACTGGTTGCCAAGTGCCCAAATCATGATCACCAGACCACGAGGACACTATGACTACCGTAATTATGAGGACCAGCTGTGAACTTACTTTTCAGCACCATTGTAAGTTTGAATAGTCATTAAACAGGGCAATTGTTAATTGAGGACTACGCATAATGGGTCGTAGCAAAGACAGATTATAAAATTTGTTTTAAGGACATTTTACTCTTTGGATACTTGGTTTCTGACCACAGATAGACAATTTCTTCATAGATCATGTAAAAGATAGCAACTTTAATTTTCTAACTTCCGAATCTAGAGTCAGGTTTTTTTTGTCTAATGATTCCTGCTTCCACCTAAAGTGCTCAGAGAAACTAGAACAAGAGGATGCAAAAGCCATGATGTTTCTCTTTCCCCTTATTGGCAACTCTGTGATTTTTAACTTTAGTCTTCCCAGTTGTACAGACCTTAGGCCTAACCTGAATGTTTTGTCAGAGTGGGAGTTTTGGTTGTGAGGTTCCAGATGGACCCAGTGGCTTCTTTGCTCCCCATGTCCAACCACTTGTCACACCTCCATTACAGACTCCCTTGTGTTGAAGTATTTTGATATAGAAATAAACTAGTATTTTGTAGTGAGACGGGAAAAGAAATATGACCTATGTTACACCCTCTGAAGTTGGAATCCTATGATGGCTGGGCTCATAGGAGCACAATCCAAAGCTTTAATCCTTTACTCTGGAGTCTTTTAGGGTGGGTGGGCACATTTGGAATGCTGGTAAGAAGCTAGGAGCATTATCTCATAAAGGACTATGAGACAGATACACATAGTGCATGTGAAGGCTCTGTTTTTGCTCCTTTGATCAGATACAATTGCTCTAATTTCCTTATTCTATATATTCCTGATCAAAATGCACTGTGTTGTGTTAATTAGCAAACATGAAATATTTCACAATTTTTTTTTTAAATGAATGCTTAATACTCCAGTACATAGATACTGGAAACATACCCGGAAACATCCCATGGTGACAGGAAACTACAGGAAGGCAATTGTCCAAAGCAATACTCAGATTTTTTTCAGACAAGAGTTCAGACTCTGTAAAACCTGATAGAAAATAAGCAAAATTTGTCAGAAGAACCATGATGAAAAGAAACTAAAATTGGAGTGAATTTTTACATATGCGGAATTAAACAAACTAATAGACAAGCTCCTCTGAATGTTCAAATTATAGACAAATTGGCATCTTGCTTACAAGGCTGAAGGTCTACTGTATAAACATTCAATAAATTATGGTTTGTTGTACAATCAGCCAGATGTTTAGATTGGGTTTTCCATTTTTAGCCACTTATTGAGTCCTTCCCAAGGACATGGAACAGGCAAATGGTGTTGTTTGATGGTGTGAAAGGTATTGTCACAGGATGTAAGCTGTTCCAAGTAAAGCTGCCTTTTGCAAATGACTGATGATGATTTTGTCAATGCCAATGGTGTTCAAGTGGCACTTCAGTTGTTTTGGGATTGCATCAAAGGCACCTATGACTATTGGTAGTAGCTTTGCTTTCTTTTGCCACAGTTGTTCTAATTCTGCTGGCAGGTCTTTGTATTCTGTGATTTTCTTCAGTTCTTTCTCTTCTATTCTGCTGTCTCTAGGTATTGCCACATCTACTATCCAGACTTTTTTGTCTTCCTTACTGACAGTTGTTAAGTCTGGGATGTTATATGGCGGGTGCCTGTCTGTTTGGATTCTAAAGTCTCAGAGCATTTTAACTTCTTCATTTTCTATTTTCTCTATTTTATGGTCCTGTCACTTCCTGCTTGCAGGCAAATAGTATTTTTTTGCAGATATTCTAATGCACCATTGTTGCTACTTTGTCATGCTGTTGTTATCTATATATATAAAAGAGAAGTCTGAAAGGAAGTTTGTTTGTTTGTGCTCTATACAAAATCACAATTTTCCCCCAAAGTTCCTGAATTTTGGCACATAGGTAGTTTTCCGTACGGAGAACGTCCCTGTCAGGGTCACAAACCCCTAAACACCCCAGAACCCCCAAAAAAGGTGGCAAAATGGACACTCGCACCAAAGCTCTACTGAGCATGCTCACATTTTCAAACAGCTCAGAATGCTCAACGGTTACAAGAACAGCAGTTCTACCTTCACCACAGCAGCAGAGAAACGTGGCTTAAAAAAAAACCCCGAGCAAGGCCGGGTAATAAGCTAGTATTGAATAAGATGGGTCGGTGCCACTTAACTGATGCTGAATTTGCTTCTGGTTTCACAACTGTACAGCGAAGGTACGAACTAGCTGGATTCACACAACATCCTCATAAAAAACCCCAAACAAGGCTAATGATAATTAAACTAAGCATATTTTGTAAATGTGGCCACACTGAATGGGTCTGATTAAATGTGTTGGGTGATGAAAACTACGTGATAGAATAGAGAATCTTTAGGGCTGATCAGTTCCTTTTTAGGAAGATTGATTTTTAAAGGAAAGACCAAAGTGTGAGATAACTGAATAATCCATTTCTCTGAAAACTCGGGATCCATTTGATCCACGAAACCTCACGGGGGAACTTTGCCTGGCATTATCTTAGTAGCCTCCTCTTTCCCACAACTGTAAAAAATGAATCTTGTTATAAATATCTAAATAATCTTTGGTTCTCTAACTAACTCTGGATATCTGTAAGCTGCATTCAGCTGGGATCTGACTGCTCTGTTCTTATTTCCTCCTAAAGTCCAGGTAGTCCTCGACGTACGGCCATAACCGAGCCCAACATTTTGGTTGCTAAGTGAGGCAGCTGTTGAGTTTTGCCCCGTTTTGCCTGTCTTGCCTTAACTGTTAAGTGAATCAACTACAGTTGTTAAAAGAATGCGGTTAAGTGATTCTGGCTTCCCCATTGACTGCTTCGCAGAGGATCACGTGACCCTGAGGGCAGAGCAATCGTCATACATGGCTGCCGCCAAACATCTGGATTTTGATCACATGACCATGGGGACACTGCAACGGTCATGTGAAAAATGGTGATGTCACTTTTTTCAAGGGCTTATTGTTAAGTTCAGTCACTCAATGAAAGTTTGCTAAGTGGAAGATAGGCCAGATTGTGGACCATCAACCTTGGCAACCTGCTAGGGAATTCTGGGAATTGAAGTCCAGGCATCTTCAAGTTGCCAAGGCTGAGAAACACTGCTTAAACCAGGGTTGGGCAACTATGGTCCTTTTAGGACTGTGGACTTCAAATCCCAGAATTCCTGATTCACATTTCTCTTTCTTCTGGTACCCTATGCCCTTCCATACAACAGTCTTGGTGGATGCTGGACTTTTCCAATTTCCTATATTTTAGAAGGATGGAAAGAATTGTGGCTGGAATAGCATCCAGGTCGTAGGGATGGGATTTTTCACAGTATATACGGTTTTAGGGGACAAGTACAGTTAGTCCTTGAGTTATGACTGGTTGTGGGGTCCTTGCTGCTCTCTGAGCTTGATGGTTTTCTTGCAGACGTTTCATGACCAACCTAGGTAACATCATCAGTGTTACAAAGAAGTGGGGATTCCTCTCTGTTTATTTATAAGTGGCTTGTGCTGCCAGTGTGGGTGGGAGAAAGAGGAATGTTGTTCCCAAGAAGAAAACAACACCCACCAACATTGACAGGAAAAATCACTTGTATTATATAAACAGAAAGCAAACCCCATCCCTTCTAACACTGATGATGTTACCTAGTTGGGCAATGAAACGTCTGCCAGAAAATCAGCAAGCTCAGAGAGCACCAAGGACCCCTCATTTCGACCCCAAGCTACGAACATTTTATCATTGAGCAAGCATTTGAAGTTCTGACAACTGGCCCCTACCCTGCGGTCACAGGATCACATTTTGGACAGGTGGGAACCAGCCGGCATCTCTGGCCACTTGCTGTGTCCTTCAGTCATGTGATCCTGATTTACATTTCTTTCTTTTTTTTACCAGAAACCATTTACTTCGTTTCTGGCAAAAAAAACACAAAAACCTATTCACTGGATACAATGGGTATGTTTAACAACCATGGTGTGGTAACCCCAAGACCGGCATGGTTTGAAATTGACCCTGTAATTCCAGGGTCAATTTCAGTTGTAAATTGAGGACTACCTGTAATTGGTAGAGACGACGGGGTTGCAAGATCGTGAACCTCAAGACATTTTCATGCAAGGCCCAAATTATGTAATTTGTATTGCCCACGGATGTATAATCAGGGATGGGATTCAGTCGGTTCGGGTGAACCGGATTTTAATTTTACATCTGGTTTGCCGAACCGGTAGTTCCGGCGAC
>JANHJO010010264.1:142378-158594 GCA_032468235.1 Pseudoxyrhopus heterurus
AGCATGGCTGGCTCAGGAATTCTGGGAGTTGAAGTCCACTGCTGGTAAAGGGGCCATAGTTGCCCACCCTTGCTCTAATGTCATATTCTCTTCTTTGGATGTGGATAATTATCTTTTTTAAAAATAAGTTTCCATCAGAAGAATCTAAAGCTAAGAGTCAAAGTGATATGATTTTATTTATTAAAACATTTCTTTACAGTGTTGCTTTAAATAAATTACTGTAATACATTGTCCAAACCACTCAGGAGGGTCAGATATTTTCCAGCTATCAACATTAGCGTCTTTTGCCACATTTGTAACAACCAGCTACCATACTTCAGTACCGTTTACTGAACTATTATAAGACCATCATATCAAAAATAGGATGTGGTACAGAAATGGATAATTAAGGTTAAAAACTCTGAACACTGAAGCTGTTTCAGTTTTAAGCACCACATAAAGTTGTGTAATACAAAAAAAAAACAGGCTGGGAAAGAAGAAACCTGTTACTACTTTAGAAACTATAAAAAGGAAATGGCTCATCTAAAAATATGGCTACATCTCCACAATCCCAATTCCCATATACAAATCAAAAACATGCATCTCCATTTACTCATCACACTAAGCTGCAGTCAATAACCACATGATTTCTGGATTTCTGCCCTAACCAAACATGACTATTCATTTTCTTCTTTTAATAGCTCACGCTATGTCGAAACCACAGTATGGTTTTGTATAATCTATGACTGCAGGATTATATGTTCCTGTGATCAGATCTGCAAGTGACATCTATCAGAAATTGTGATACGTGTGCAATTTTAGTTAAAGCAACATCAATCCAATACTAGAACCGACTTGCAATAAAGATTTTTATTTTATCCAAAAGTAAAAACAAGTTTAACTTTAAAAAACATAATCAGCAAAAGATTAAGGGTAAACTGTATGTTACAAACTTGCATAAATTTTATATCAACCAAATACAAGCAATTATATTAGTTTCTTGCAATAACAAAACTAATTTATAGTTATTTGCATTAACTGTACATATGGTCAAAATATTTAATTAACAATGGTACTGTTTAAAATCAGAGTTTGTAAATAAAGTCATTGAAATTAAGATGAGCTAAATCAAATACATGTACTATTAGAACAACCTATTACTTTTAAAGGATTTTATTGTTTATTGATAATATTCTGATGCAAGGATTATTTTCAAGCCATTCTGGTCAATGGAGTTGCTATGAAATTAATTATTTTGCATCTAATACCACAGCTCTTGGAAACAAAGATTAATTAGCCCTAAAATCTCCCTGGTTCAGTTTCCCAAGTGCAGATTACTGAGCCATCTGCACTACAACAGCTTTCCAAGCTTTCTCTTTGTCAAAATCCTTCATGCTGTTATTGGAGACCTAAAACAAAAAAAGAGGTCAAGGAATGGAACGCAGAACAAAATACAGAAGAATCTATAATAATAATGGATCATGATTTGATGAATTAAGATAAATTGATTACATATTTCTATGATTATAAATATAATAATCCCCCAATTCATCAGCTTCATCAGGACCGCAAGAGAATTTTAACTTTTTCTACTATTTTCCTTCTACGTGCTCTAATTTTGAAGCACAAATGTCAGCTTTTCTCCTGAGGCAAATTACAGTCAATTTCAGGATGCCAATTCAATTTATAAAATAGCATTTAAGGAATGTTTTAAAAGTCCTTTGCTTTGCACTGCTTCAAGCCTTTTGGTACATGAAAAAGATACAGAAGAAATGTAAGCATAAGTCTGACTTCTATTGTTTGATTCATAAATACATGTGGCAGTAGGTGCACAGATATATTTCTTTAGCTATGATGCATGTAGTGCTATTAGATATAATTGTATGTAATATTTAAGGTATTCTTATAATCCATAAAAAAATCCATATATACCAATAAAATGGCTGTAATATTTAGTGTATATGATATTTGCAAAAAATGAATTAAGCAAGAAAAAATATTTCCGAATCAAGTGATTTAAAATTGGACAATATCAGAAAAACAAAGTGTAGTGGGAAGTATAGTAGGGTTCTTAACCTCTTTGTGCCATGGACCACTTTGTGAGTCTGGTGGAACCTAGGAATCCCTTCTCAGAAAAAGGAATTTAAATGCATAAAATAATTGTGAAAATAATGTTTATGGACCCCTTAAAATCAACCCATGGACCTCCAAGGGATTTATTGACTTAAGAGTACGAACTCCTGAAAGAGAGCAACAACAATATCAAGGGATGAATATTAAGTTCATAGCTATGTACCGGGGGGGAGGACGGGTGCTGCCTTAAGTAAACTAAAATTTGGGATTGATCTATGAAACAGATGACATTGATTTCACTTCTGCTAGATAGAGACACATGCATGTAAAAAGAATTGTAGATGTAAAATATTACACACATTTTAATGAATAATTATGACAAGCTCTACATGGATATCAACATTCAACAATTTTGGGAGCAATAAGATTTAAATTATTAACAATGTTCTGCTATGAAATTTAATCTGTAAATATTGCTCACCTCTGTTGTTTTGTATTCCTGTTTATTTGTTAGTGGTCCTGCCCATAATGAATCATGCATTTTCATTTTTGCTTTAAAATTTACACAGAGTATAACTGTCCCCGTTGTCAGAAAAGCTTGAACCAATAGCATCAGCATTAGAAGCAAGAGTAGCACATCATAAGATTGCTAAAAATAACAGATATACAAAACAGGTTTTAATTATCTTAAACATTATGTACTTTTCTATCTCAAAATGATATTTTTGCTAGAGACCTTTTGGTTGATTGATTGGTTGGTGCCTTTGAGTCAGTACTGATTCTTGGTGACTATCTGGACTAGTCCCTGCAGTTTTTTTTATTATCGGTATATTTTTGAAAGTGGTTTGCTCTTGTCTGCTTCCTAAGGTTGAGAGAGAGGAACTGGCCCGAGGTCCCCCAGCTGGCTTTGTGCTTAAGGCAGTTCTAAAATGTACAGTCTCCTAGTTTTTAGCCTGAAACTTTAATGACTACATCAAACTGGCTCTAAAGGGGTGTTTTAGGCTCTAGCCATTCTATACAAGGCAATTGACATTAAAAGATCATTCATTTTTCAAATTGCACAATTAAGAATTTTCATGTTTTTGAAGGCTACTTTGATATATTTTGTTATCATTTCTTAGCAAGAGTTTTATTAAGATGAAACACAAGTACTCATCAATATTTACATACTATAAACACATACACACATGTATATACATATAGAAGCTGTTGAGTTGTTACATGTTAAATTGAACATTTAGATTGTCCTTTAGTTTGTCTTTGTAAACAAAAGAAAAGTTTATGTTCTGTAGAAAATAAAAGTAGTGGCTTATCTTTATTTGCTTACAGAATTCTAAATTCTGCAACACAGTACATTTAATCCAAGAAAGACAACTAAGAGTAAATTTGTTCTTTTTAACAGGGTCATTAAAACATAGGTTTCATATAGTAACATACTTAAAAATTATGAATATTTTCCTAATTTGTTTCTTATGTCTAAAACATATACGTTGGACATCTGTGGTTAGAACTACTAGCACATGTTACCACAGCTGGCAAGAAGAAACTTGTGATTGAAATTCTTTCCTGAAATGAATGTCTTTGTCAGTATGCAAATATGCGAGCAAATATTTTCCCTGTTGATACGTAAATTGATTTCAATCAACTGATATCTCTAAAATATTACAAAAACAATAAATTACACATCCACTAGTCTTGACTTGGTCTCCATCAGTTTCTCTAAAATTCTGTGTAGACCTGCAGCCAACTATTTTCTGGTTAATTTAAATAAGTTTTCAACTTTTGTTTTTGATTTTTCTGTCCCTTAAGCTTCTAGCTCACATTTTCTAACTGTAATCTCCAAAATCCTTGTAATACACCATGTTCTGTGAATTGTGACTTCTGTTCCAAAATGCTCTAAAATCACATTTGTTTTAATAAATATAGAACTTATTTCATTAGAAATCAGAATATTATGACTTATACATAATATTCATACAGGTTTATTATGCATTAATAACTAAAAAAATAAAACATACTTGAACTGTTGGTGGATAATTTTTAATCATGTCCACAATGCGCATTATACTGAAAGACAAGTATCCTGAAGCTGTGAATAACAAGGGTGATGTAACACTGCTTATGGCATTAAGAACTTCCACCTAAATTAAAGATAAAATTGTGAAATATACAGTTGCAAAAAAGAAATATCCATAAATGTGTGCCTTTTTATATGTCATCAGACGTGTTATACTATGATTTTTATTTACACAAAGATTTTAATTAAGCTATATTCATAGAGAAATGATCAATGAATATTAAAAATCAACAGATGAATATTTCAGGTATTATATTAAAATGTATATTCAAAGCTACAATATCCTAACAAATAGTGGATGAAAATGGAAGTCAGGACTTAGTACTAAGCTCAGTTGAAGTTCTGACAGCAATCATTCAGTGGATGACAAGGAAGTACAATCATATACATTGTGACTGGACTAGAACTTCACTTAGCTTGCAAGTCTGTACATATCTGGGCATGCAATAGATGCTGTTTTGCATATGCTATTAAATTATTTAAAGTGTCCCTGTTTTTAATATGTTAATGATGTCTGGGCAAGGGGAGGGGAGGAAATAAACAAGTCAAACTGGCATTCAGGGCAGCCCAATCAAAATCCCATTCCTTCTGTATGTGCATCTACATTACATACATATTCAAAGGAGCAGAGCTTAAATCAGGCTGTTGCAATTGCCATTTTGATTTTTTTGACAATTTCCTACTAGCCTTTATGATAATATAAATCACAGAGGAGATGCATAACTAATAATGTAACAATGGAGCCATACAAAAGAACAGATTGAAAATAAAAATAAGTTTGAAACTATACATTGCATAAGAAACAACTGAAACGTAAATAGTTGCAAGAAATAGAGATGAAATGATATGAAACCATTTTGTCCTACTAATCATATTTGCACAAACATATTGTTTAATTATATAAAATCCCACTCAGCCATTTTTTTCAGCAATTCTTGTGAGATCACCTTCCACATGGCCCCAATAATGGTTTATGAAATAAATTAAAAAGATAACTTTTTGCTCAATGAAGAGGAAGATCTCAAACAGTTCAGGAATGCCTTTATTGGACCAATATGCATTATTTGCTATTTCCCAAATAAAAGTGTTTCCCAGTTGGGCATTGTATGAAAACAGAAAATACATTTGAGATAAAACCACAAGACTAATACAGTTTTTGGTTTAAAGAATTTAGAGGCTGTCATCATTTAATTATTTTAACAATGTACTCACCAAGCATTTGCTTGGGTATTCAGCAGCAACGTGACTTGCAATAGCACTGGGAAAACACTAAGAAAATATATATATATAAGTAAATATTCAGAGTATAAGAACCCTTGAAAGCTATATTTCAAGAGAATGGCAGATCCTTTTGTGATGTACATCCACAACTTTGGTTTTTCTACCCAAATAGCTCAGGGGAAAAAATATCATGCCTAGTTGAAACTTTTCTATTCTTGATCTGGGGTGAACTAAGAACGAATCTTTATTATATATAAAGACTGAAGCCACTTCCAACAATAGATTGACCTCTGTGCAAATGAAGCATGATCCATTCTTAAAACCTTAAGTTTCAACTAACTACAGGTAGCTCTCAATTTACGTTCGTTTGATGGTTTGGAATTATGATAGCTTTGGAAAGGATGACTGCATCACCACCCCCATGGTCATGTGATTGCAATCTGGGCATTTGATAACTTGTTCAAACGTATGACCAGTTGTCAAGTGCCCCATGATCATGTGATCATATTTGAAGTCTTCTCTGCTGGCTTTTTCCCCAGAAAGTCAATGGGGAAGACAGCACAGAATATTGCAACCGGCTGCCATTTGCCAAGAGGACTCCCTCTCATCTCTGGGGACTGGCTAATAGAACTGCCTACTAAGGGGAGCCAAATTCTTTGACAGGATACAGAAACAACCTCCATTTGTGCATCCTGCCAAATGAGTTCCCTTCTGCATACACAGGAGAGCTCCTTTGGTGAGGTACAGAAACGGAACTGAAATATTAAAAATCTGCACTACGTTCATGCATCCCACCAAAGGAGTTCCCTTACATGCATGAATGAAGGAAAGGAAGTTGAACTTCTTCAGCAGGCAGCTCTTTCAGCCAGCCTCCAGAGACAGAAGGAACCAGAATCCAAGCATGGCAAGGCAATGCAGTAAGGTAAAGAATGTGGGGTGCCTCAGGCAGGTGGGGGAGGCCCTGAAAGGCCCAGTGCAGGCCACACTTGTGTGTCTTTGCTCAAAGGCTGAAAACCCTGTCTGAATTTTGGAGTGGAAGATTTTCAGTTCCTGAGCCAAGCTTCCCAGGGTCTCCTCCACCGCCTGAAGCACCCCACACTGCTTACCTGGGACAAGAGTTTCAAGTAAATTGAAAATAGATGGAAACTACATACAAAAGGTAAGGATCCCTTTTGATTGGGATACTGGGATACACTGGGATACAACTATGTTCTCCAATTATATTTGTAGAGACAAGTTATTGGAAACTATTAAAGGTAGTTTATAGATAGTATAAAAGTATATGATAGTAACTGTTCGTTGTTAATAATAGTTTGTAATGAAAATAAAAATAAGCTATATTCAATTGAGTGCTACTTACAGCAACTAAGATCCAAAAAAAAGTGACCGAAAGGTATGGGCCAGAAATTAGCACATCCATATTCAAGGCAATTATTCCTCCAAACACGGCAGAAATTCCAACAATTACTTCTACTACCTTAAAAAAAAAGAATATGATTGGAATTTGATTATAGTAACAAAGTCCTAGAAGATTCCTTGAGAAAGATAATACAATTTTCTTACCGAATAGGATTTTAGGATCCGTACTGGGAAGTTGACATTATTCAATGTGCTAGTAGTATCATAAATAACTGTCTAAAAGGGAAAACATTATCAAAATAAGAAAGCAACAGTATCAAACATTAACAATCAATCTACTGAAGCTATTGACAGATTGAATTACAATATTAAGGTTTTACCATATAGTATGTATATATTGAAAAAAGAGGATTCTTATGTTTAAAATCATGACATTGTGCATATTCATGTTTTGTGGTAAATACGAACATGATCCATTCTTCATCAACATCATCATCAATATATGAATAAAAATTGCACATGTAATTGCACATGTATGTTTTTTTACAAAATATGCCTATTAATGGAAAATATTCCAAATATGATCAATATAATAATTTCTTTAAGGTTAGATGATTATTCAGAATCTGAAATCACAATCTTGAAAAAAAAAATATGTGGGACAAAATTAGACACAAAACTGTATGTTCAGAAATGAACTAGCTTAATAAATTGTTGCAGTAGATTGTTAAAAAAAACTGTTTCACAAAACCTAGAGGAACACTATGGAGTTGCCTTTTATAACTTTATGTTGCTACTCCCTCATCTGACAGCAACTATTCCAAATCATTGCGCAGCAGAAGCTGTTTCATAGCTACCTTATACTTCCCAATTGGCAGCCATTCCAGAAAACTGAACTATTCTTCTTTGTTGAACACTAGTAAGAATGATCTTTGTTTTGAAAAGATGTCTGACCTTCTTTCCCTGCCCTCTCCTTTCTCTTTCTCTACCTGTTTTAAAATTGTAAATCTCAAGTAGCTATTGTTATAATAAAGATTGCTATAAGACACCTTAAGAGCCCATTTGGCTAAACAGTGAAGGAATAATGTTTTAATGCAAGCATATTGCAAGCCGTTGTAATAACATTCATAAACATGTTAGCAGATTTGGTTAAAAAATGCATACTGATACATTTTGTAAGAGATTTCTCAATGCTTTGGGCTGAAGCTTTCATTTTTTCCCTTACAGAATAAGTGCCCTGCCTCACGTAAGGCACCTCTGGATTCACTCTTGATTGGTTAAGTAGAAGATATGATTAAAAAATGTAACTTTGTTCTAATGTATAATTATGAGCAAAATAAAGATCATTTATATTTTCAGAATGTATTAACATTAAGTTGTGTATCTATATATGTTAGCATAACTACAGATGTTTCATGTGAGGTTTGAGATACACAAACAAATGCACACACAACAAAATGATTAAGATAGGATGTTTCTTGTAAAGATTGCAATATGGTTGTGGACTTAACATTTAAGAAAAATGCATTATTTCAAAAGAAAGAAGCAAGTTTTGGATCTTGAGGTCAGTCACATAGTTGTACACAAAAATATAATGCACATATAAAATATAGAAATTAGAGAAAATGAGTATCATACATTTCTATAAGTTATATTTTAAAGAAAGTATGACTCAAAGAACAAGTTCCAATAGCATAGACCGAACAGTATATTGACTATATATATTTTTAATTAACAGGAAATATATTCTCCAAATCACTATATACAAATAAACAAATTATTCTGATTTGAAAAAAGGGTATACAATATATGTGGAAATAATGCATGCAAAATATACATACATACATACATACATGCATGCATACATACATAGTAAAAGTCAGCCTTACTCTTTTCTTCCTGCAGCATTCCTCATTAGATCTAGCAGATATTATTACAGTAGTTGCCATGAAAACCTCTAGCAGAATCAGGAGAATCAGGTTGAAATTTATCTGTCAGTAAAATGTTTTAAATAATTTATATTAATGTAAGTGTATTGATAAAATGATTGTTGTATATGTTTTAGCATAATGAAGGAATCTAGCTGTTTTCAAAAGTATTATGCTATTTATCTGCTTATTTACTTATTCATTGCTCCAGTTGCTGACAACTTGGAGGGGCACACATATCCATCATCTATAATTTAGGTTAAAATAATAACAAAATTACAGTTAAAAAAAATCAAAAGTATATCTACATATGTGAACATCAGTAATATCAATTACATTAAATAAATATTCCAAAGCCGGGGGCGGGGGGAGAGGACATTTCAATATCTCAATCCCCAAGGAATAGCCAATTTTTAATGTCTTTCCTAAAAACCAGTTGGAAGGCAGAATTTAGATTTCTGGAGAATGTATCAGACAGATATTGTGCTCTCTACCAGGGTCAATTTTTAAAATAGGATAAAAATATATATCTTTCTTGACTCTTTATAGAGAAAGCAATAAAGGAGCACATGGCTTAAGGATTCCAGGAAGCCATCTATCTCCTCAGGGACATAAGCAAAAAGGAGGTCTTTTTTATACCATTCCCACAGAACTACAGAGTTCTGTGCATCTAGTGCATCCAACCTGGCCAAAGTGAAAGTCCCAAAAACCTTCAGAATTTGAATTGAAGAGAGGTAAGATGGTGGCACATGGCCATTAGAGAAGAATCCATAAACTGTAGGGTTAGATATTAGGCTTAAACTAAATACATTGTTTTAAATGACTCCGGGCACTTTCAAGCCTAATGAACAGAGACTTTCCAATGAATGTCCCAAGGACTCAAGTCTGCTTTTGTTAGGCAGGTTGTTTAAGATAGTCTCTCAGGACCAGCAGAGGAGAAAAAGGAGGGTTTTAATATCAACCCATAATTTGCAAAACTATCAGCAAAACCTTAATGAGCCGGAGCACATCTTTCCTCACTGGCCCTCAAATACGAATCATAATTTACTACGTAGTAAAACAACCCCAGCCCATTAAATCATCTGCAAGTAAAATAATAAAAGTTTATACTTGGCAAAGAAATCAGATATTGAGCAGAAAGTCTGGGTTAGAAAATAAGTTAGTCATGCTTCAATACAATTGAAATGTGTATGAAAAATCACTTATGAGTATGCTAACTTCAACTAATTTTAATGAAACATACAAGTGGATGCAACAATTATATTTTATCTAGCCTTTATCGAATTATCACAAAAACACTCAAATCTTTTGATACAATGCTTAATTGATTTGTTCAATTGTTCCATATTTGTTGTTTGCAACTCACATTTATTGCTGTAGGTGTTAAGACAAGCTTGCATCCAAACCAAACTAAACATGTTGTTGTAATCGCAAATGTTGAAACAAATAGAAACTGAAAATCAGGTATCTGTAAAAATGGTAAAAACATTACATTTCTTATTTAATTAAAATAATACATAAATAATAGGTTACTCAACTTTCCAAACTTAAAGAACTTACCACATTAGCTTTGTTTCTGGCTATGGCAAAACTCACTGCTGCTGAGGGAATACACTAGACCAAAAACATTAAGAAAACAACTTAAAAAATAATATATTTTTCATGTTAGTGTGATACTTAATATGATAGAAGAATCAAGTTCTATTTCAACTGCTGAAATCACTCATTTAAGTTGGGTGGGAACAATAATAAGATACCATCTTTAAAAATTATGCAAGGCTGTTTTAACAAAAAGTTTTGAATCAAAAATATAATTTAGATGTTCTTGTGGACTTTTGCACCTTAAAAATAAAGACACCCTCAAGACAAACTCATCTCCTAGGGTACGGATGTCAAACTCACATCGTCACGGCAGCATCACGTGACATATTGGGACTTTTTTCCCCTTCGCTAAACCAGGCGAGAGCGTGGCCAGCATGTGACACATCCGGCCCGTGGGCCGGGATTTTGACAGCCCTGTCCTAGGGGCTACATGGACACAACCTTGCAATGTTGTATTGAGTTTTACTCCAGGATGTTTTTCAACATCCAGCCCAGCTTGTGACCCTAGGATTCTCTGGTGGTCTTCCAAAGCAGTCATAAGCAGGACTGACTCTGCTTACCCTGACAACTTTATCAAAGTGCTGCCACCTACTGAGATTTTATACATTATGTGATGATTTAAAGAGGCTACTGGTAAACACACACACACATATATATATATACGTGTATGTGTGTGTGTATGTATATGTATATATGTGTATATACATATGTGTATGTGTGTGTGTTAATTATCTGAGCTGCAAGAATCCATGTAATGATAGCAAGAAAATACAAAAAAAAAATCAATCTTTTACTTCAATATAAAGGTTACAGTTCTTACAGGTATTCTATGAAAGGAACATACCGTAGATGGGGCCTGTCATTAATACATGTATAATTCCCAACCTAGAGTGAATGGTTCGTGGGCTATAGCAAAAATTCAAAAACCCTTCTTCTCAGTTCAAAAATAGCTGAAGGTAAAATTTCATTCACATTAAGTTCTCATCCAACAAAATATACTCATGGCAATATCCCACTGTACAACTAGAACTCCAGCTCTACCACCTCTAATTTCTTGTGGAACCAGAGAACATTTACATGAATTGGGGAAAAGAATCTGATTTTTTTTTGAAATTGCTAATAATAGCATTTCAATTGCAGGACTTATTTCAATTAAAATGCACATATAAATAATTCAATTTTTATTGTGGGTTACTGTATATCTGCTTGGATGAAAAATGTATTTACTTGGGTAAAAATGCAGTAATTTTATGGTAAATAATTTATCAATGATCAATAGCTAGGAAGCTAAAGAAGATATACATATACAGGTTGCCATTATAATTTTCAATACAGAGTTTTGGACGTACAGTAAATGTGTAAAGTTTAATGAACATTAATTAAATTGCAATTCTAATTCACATTTCCATGGAGCCACAGCAATGCTGCAGAATGCTTACTGAACCTGCTGCACAGCGCAAATAATCCATTTCAGATGGAAAAACATTCCCCAAATAAAGGGAAAATCCAGAGGTAACAAGAATACAAGTCTGAAATAGAAAAATATGACAAGTGATATAATGATTAATATAGTCATAGAACTAAGCAACTATGTAAATTTGAACTACGGTATGTAAATTTGAGAAAATATCTGGCAGCAATATAAAAGTATTCATATTTCACTAAAAAAGAATATATATGAAGAAATACACTGAGAATGTCACAAAGATATTTTTTCAAAAGGCAACTGGATTTTCTTGTTTTTTTCCTTGAAAACGGTTCACTTCTCATCCAAGAACTGTACTCTTCAGTTCTTCAGAACTTCAGTTCTTCTTCAGTTCTTAAACAAACTTCTTGGATGAGAAGCAAAATGTTTTCAAGAAAGGAAAAAGAAAAAGGAAGACCAGTTGCCTTTTGAGTAGCATCTTTGGGACAACTATGACCTGGATGATTGAGAATCTCCATAGACATTTACACTGAGAATGTGATACAGATTCACAGAAGCAATATTTCCGCTCTCTATATAGCATTTTTAACTATGCAACTCATGTTAATGTGCAGGCAGCAAGCTGATATTTCTGTCATTACATTTCCCTTATTAAATCTGAAAATTCAGCAACCGTTTAATTAATTTAGTTAGTTGATTGCAACAACAGTGTGAATATATATACATAAATGTTTTCTTGGAAGACACATGCAACAACCAGATATGCATAACTTGCCTACATTTTCTGACTCTCCATTGCAAAATATTTTGAAGCCATTCTTATTCATAAACTACTTAGAGAAAATCTTCAAGAGCCACCATGCTGCTACTGCAATATTGCAGTAATATCATTTAGTCTATAACAATGGTGGAATGGAATTTCCAATGCCAAAATCATTGTAACTAAATATGTACATATATTAATATATAACTTATATTACCGGTAGTAGAATTGTTATGTTAATAAACATTTCCAAGAAATAGGAAGTAATAGGGCTGAGGAGATTATTCATCTTCATTCCTACTATATCTACCTGACACAGAGGGTGGCCAACCAATAAGCTGTATGAGACCTTCCAGCATTCTAGTGCAGCCCATTAGCACTCCAAATTCACTTCGGTGGACATTTGGAACCTAAATCTCTCAAAATGAGGCTGCAATTTTTCATTCCCTTCCAACATTGCTTTCCTGTTTTCCCCACAAACTTAGTTGTAGTCATCATCACCAGCATGTTCTGCTCTCTCAAGATCCAGATGGCCCCCACTTTGCTTTTGTTTAGAAGACCCAGGACGATCCTGGAGCAAAGAAAATTGAGACCCTTCGCTTCATTCTGCTTGTCATCTTTTTATCTTTTATTTTTAATTGATTTTAATGTAATTTATTTGTTTGATTGTTGTGAGCTGCCCAGAATCATTGACAGTTGAATAGCATACAAGTTTAAGTCATCATCATGATTATCATCAACAGTTTAAGTATAGGAATGGAAGTAGTTCCCATTCCTATATTTAAATCTCTACCACCAAAATCTGAAATCATTCACATAAAAAAGAATTTGGGGGCTTTGGAGAAAGTTAAAAATGGGGGGATATTGTCTTCCATTCCCATTTCTGAGATTGGGAGTATTCGTCTTCCTATTTCTATCTTTAAAAACAAGCAAAAAAAGGAGTAAGAAAAAACAACAACATTCCTGTCCCTTCTGAAAATGTCACTGATCACGGAATGCAGCACCCTAGCAAAACAAGAAGCTCAACCTCTCAAAACAATCCCACACTTACCATAAATCATCATCACGAGATTCAAAAACCATCTTACACTATTACTGAATATAGAGAGCGAGAGAGTCTCATCTATATTAAAGAAAACTCTTATCTTTATCTTTTATCTAGAAATAATGTACTGACATGGGTCTGCTCTAGCCTAATAGTCAAACATAACAAAAACACAAATAAACTTGAGATTTACTTTAACATACAGATGCTATTCTCTGCACGCATAAAATATATTAAAAGACTCCAAGAGTCCTCCTTGAAACCACACACCATCAGCATACATCATAAGTATTGTTTATTTTTATTAGTCAATGAAGGTGCAGCCGCAGGTAGTAGAACTGTGGATAATAAGGGCCACCTATTTTCTTGAAAAAAACCCTATGAGAATGAATACTGTGATTAGAACTTGATAAACCTAATTGCATTTGTGTTGCAGAATTCTTTTTACGTTTATTTTAATGTGTCATCATGGAGATTTCATAAGCAGCACTGCCTTCTGATAAAATTGCACTCTATAACACAAACCTTTTCCAAATTGCATTGACATGGAGCAAACTTGTGCCTATTACTTTCTTTGAAGGTAATGAGAGAATACAAAAAGGGTGTAACAAATGTTAAAAGGAACCTCTGTATTCAGACACACTTTTTGATGCTTTTTTCCCTTTTAGTCAACAATGAACTTTCTGCTTTTACCAGGAGTTGCAATGATCCTTTCTACAGACGGTTTGATTACTTAAAGTGAAGGGCTGTACATAGCCCTAATCTGCCTATAACTGAGTTAAATAGAGGACAACGTAATAATGTTTTTCATGTACATGAAAGCAGTAACTAGCTCGACTAAAGTAGATCTGAACACTTTCTTGTACTTACCCCCATCAGCAATGAATAAATCCATGTTTTATAAAAGAAACAAGGATGAAATTTTTTGGAGAGCTGAAGACTGCTAGATTTAATATCTGGAACGTAACTTCCATTCTGTTGTTTTCCACGTTCCAAAGTTGGCATCCTATCATAACTAAATTCTTCCCTGTAAGATTCTTCCTTTGTCATAATGCTTTAAAGAGATAAAAAAAAATATCCATTTTCATTTATTTTCCAAACTATGCTTGAGTTCACAGAAATAGGTATTTTTTAAAGGTGAGATAAAGATATAATAATAATAATGACAAAGACCCCTGCTTTGTTTAGTATTTTCAGTTTTATTATGCAATATTACGAACTCTTAATATACATATTACCCCACACATTTCATTGCATAGAAATGCTCAAGATATTAACCTCTCAGCCCAGATTTATTTCATAGATGGCAAATTTTAGCCCTCTTTAAGTGTTAAGATTTAAGTTCCACATCAATTTGTTTTGGCCTAAGGAATAAATTATTTAATAAATTTATTTCTAGTTTTAGTTGACTATCCTGATAAAGTACTTAACAGTTTTCTATTATAGCCTACAAAATATTACACTGTGAAACTAAAAAGTGGTCTCTAACAGTTGATATAAATTGGAATATATCTTATTAATTAGATTTAAGTAAATTTCAATGTATGTGCACAATTTCCTAATAAAGATTAATTTTACCATGAACTGAATAACTATTCATTTATGTACTGTTTCTTAAGTTTTATTTTGGTATGAAAATCAGCAAGTACTAAAAAAATAGCAAAAAATCTTTACTGAACCTAACATTTCAGTTGTAATTGCAGTTAAATTATTACATTATTTACAGCACAGACTGATTACTATAACTTATCTATGCATATCAGCTCTGCAAAAAACCCATACATACCTTAAACTGAGAAGTTTAATAGTCAACTTTGAACAGTTTGGTGAGTAGAGCTGTCTGGATACTTTGTTATAGTCTCACTGTGTAATGATTCATGCACCCTTTGAAAAATTTTCTCCTTCACTTTGGCTTTCAACAGGATCTATTCATACAAGAACAAAAGCACAGCAAAAAAAACTCAGGCAAGGGAACATAAAAATGCCAACAGAATGTTAATGAAGAGAACACACTACAAAACTACTACACCATATTTTCACAAGATTTTTCCATCATAGTCTTCAAGAACTTCAAGATAACGTTTCATGCTGCTGAGAAGTAAAACATATAATATACAACAGAACATATATTAAACAGTATGATTGTTTAATCATATTCATGTTATATACTGAGAAATTATAATTTCAATTTTAACACATTACTGTGCCTAATGGACTTACTTTGAAAAACACATATAGGATTGTGTTATCTAAGACCTAGGCCATACTTGCAAAATTATTCCATTTTTCCCCACAATACAAATAGCATTGTACAAAGAGGATCAAAAGAAAAAAGGAGTCAGGAACTTAAACATGGACAGTGCAAGTCAGAAACTCAAACATGCCCACTTGAGAGCATCATTCATTTCAAATGTCTTTTAACTTTCATTAAAATTAAAGGTTAAAAACAAGATTTGAAAATATAAATAATATTATTATTCAATATTTTGATTTAGTCCTTTACGTAAGAACATTATATGAAATGCACATTTTTATATATTATATATATCTAGTTTTGTAAAGAGAAATTTAGAATAAAGATAAATATATTCTCTCATAGAGAATATTAAAATAGTTTTGTTTTAAATTAAACATATAGAAACCAACACATAACGAAGTGTGTATACATGTTTGACTGTGTATTTTATATATAAATAAATTTCCTTCTTACCCCTGGATAGTATGTGTTGTCCCCAAGTTCGAG
>JANHJO010010270.1:0-11688 GCA_032468235.1 Pseudoxyrhopus heterurus
ACGGAGATGAGCACCGCCCCCTAGAGTCGGAAACGACTAGCACAGATGTGCGAGGGGAACCTTTATCTTTACCTTTATATTGCTGTTTGTCTACAATACAGACCTGGTATATTGTGTCCCATTCCGATAAATCAATTCAGAATGTCTCCTTTCATGGTTATGCTTGGTGGATCTGTGACCTGTAATAAAGAAGTCAAATTCAGTGTACTCTATTACCTGCTGTTAATAATAAAATAATAAAAAACAGAGGAGACATATTTTTGTAGTCTGTCGTTGAGCTCCTAGACATGTCATCTGGTCAAATACATGATGGTTAGTTTAATTTCACAATATTGTCCTATATACTTAATTAAATTTAAAGTATACTTAATCACAATAATCTGTTTATACTTCTATTTATACATTTTGAAAAATTTTAGTCTTTATTACAGTTTAAATTAATCATTGGTGACTTAGTGCCATTGTTTCAAGTAGGTATATTCTATGTAGAATCTAATATATACAAAATAGCCAATACTTATCATATTTCTACAGGTGATTAGTCCTACTCCTAGTCACCAGTTTGTCCAACTCTGAAATATGTTCCATCATATCCCCACACTTATTACTATATTTCAAATTTCTCTCTTAGCAAGGCTGCATTTATATTTTGTACCCTGCCATTAGTTTCTTATTGGAGAAGCTGGTCCATGTTTTATAGGTTACAGGTTTCAAATAAGTTGAATGATGGATTAGGGATAGGTTTTGGGGGGGAAATTCTTCTGTTTGAAAAAGGCAATAGATATCTTTATGTCCAAATATATCACATTTCTGTTTATTGGAAAAGTGTGATTATAGAAATGTTTAATTAATGGTATATGTCCCCAGAAAGAATAAAATCAATGCAGAATTGTATATGCAGTGGACAGAACCCTCTCACATAAATGTCAGAAAAGTATAGGCCCACAGGATATGCCCATCAGACACGCTACTAAATATTTTGAACTATATGATTATAGGCAAAAATCCATATTAAGACATATGACAAAAGTGATCAGCGTTGCATGATCATAAATATAACCAATAATAGCCTAGGTATAAACATGACTAATTAAAGATGTAGATCAGATTTTCTTAACCTGGGACCTTCAATATGTTTTGGTATTCCCAGAATTTCCACTCAATATAATCAGAGTTGGGAAGAGCTGACCTAAGTTTTGATGATCATATAATGGATTTTTTGTCTAGAAATTGTTAATATGTAATATGTCTGTCATTTAAAATTACATAGCCTTTACCATCATATTTTTTCCCTTTATTGTTCATAAATAGCCCAGTTCCTACAATCAGCTGGAGAAGAACAGACGGAAAGCAAATCTCCAAAAAAGCTCGGAGACACAAATCAAGCAGCATTCTCGAAATCCCCAACTTTCAGCAGGAAGATGCTGGCATGTACGAATGCGTAGCTGAAAATGTGAGAGGAAAGAACGTGGCCAGAGGCCAACTAACATTTTATGGTACCGATTATTTATTTACCTGATTTTCATTATAGCTGAGGCCAAAATGTGCTAAATGCTTTGTTGCAATGTCAGTGTTGATATTTCTCTTCATATTTTGTATTGCAAATAGGTTTGCTCAGCATGTGTAATTTTACATAAAATAAAAACCTCTGAGACAGGCATATTGATTGAGGCTATGAAGTGTGGAAGAAGTAAAAACGTATGCCATGAGACAGAGATTGGCCTAGTAAAAACAAAAAACAAAATGCTATTGTAAAGCAATTTATTCTGTTTTTCTTCATCATCTGTTAGAAAACATGCTGTTTTGAATAATCCTGGCAGTTCTGCCTTTAAACAAAATTAGGACTGCTTGTTTATTTCATTGCTCAAATCCTTATTTCTGACTGATCTTTCATTGGTACAAGCTCTTCATGTCAAGATCCAAATGTCACCCTTATACCAACTTTTATTAATCAAGTACTTGTTATGGTGAAAAGCTAATGATGAGCTCTATATTTATCTGAAAGTTATGGTAGAACTGATTTCTGCAATCCAGGATATTATAAGATGCTTGTGACACTAATGTACAAATGTTTGTGTTATGAAAGTAAGTTAAGGGTAAGAGCAAGCCTTAAGGCCGGACATGTTTCATCCTCCCAGCTAAAAACAGCATTAGAAGGTTTTCCATAATCTGAAGCTATTTCTTCCCTTCCTTTCCAAAAGGAAAGAACTGTATACATATTTAGCCTATTGAAGTTTAGCTTACCTATTTTATCTCTAATTTTAAAGGAAATTTGCTAAAACTGTTGGATAGCCAATAGCTTTATACCAAAGAAATAATGAATGAAAAATAAAACAGCCAGAAATATTTTTTTAAAAAGGATTCTTGAAGTTGGTGCTTGTGTGAAAAATGGGCATGCTTTATTTTGGAAATAATGTGTAGGAAAGCTTAAGCTTGTCTATAGCTAAGTGTTTTCTTCCATTATGGAGAAATAGCAAGTCAGGTAAGTATCTGAACTACACAGGTTAGAGTAAAAGAAAAAGAAAGAAGACTAAACGGAGGAAAAAAACTAATAGAAAACATGGAAATGTCTACCTGACCAAGATGAGGCATGTTACATACAGAAATGCAAAGCTTGCTTTAGAGGAAAGGAGATAAGAACATTAAATCTCTCTACTAGAAGTTTTCAACTTCCACTCTTTGAAATCAGTGGATGTATAGGCACAGAAGGGGGGGATTGAAATCCAAAGAAAATCAAACATTTGCAAGATATATTTTTTTTCTAAAATTGGGCAATGCAATTTCAGAAGTTCCAGGAACACAAAAACAAAAGCCAAACTTAGATATGCCTGAAGAAATAAGGAATTTTCTCATTCTCTTACAATTTTTGCATTGGCTTTTTTTTTTAAACCAGATACATACCTACTTGTTTTCATGTGAAATTCCCATTGACTGCAATGGAGGATTGCTTTGAAAAGCAAAGAACATTAGAAAGGCTTTAGGAGCAGAACTACAGTTTCAGCTTGATAGAATCATCAAGTATCAGGAAATACTTACTTACCAGGATGTATACCTGTCAGATTAGCAAGCCACTTAAGTAATGAGTTGATAACATCCATAGGCAGCTTGAAAACATGTTTGTGACATTTATAGGTAGCTTGAAAACCAAACTAAAGAGTGCTCAGAAACAACTTCTCACAAAATCAGACAGTGATGCTAAAAAGTGATACCATAAGATTCATTTCTGGATCCAATACTCTTTAACATTTCATTAATGACTAATAATCACAAGGTGATGGGAAAAAGTCAGAAGTATAGGATGGGGAATATCTGGCTTATTAACAATTTGAAGGTTCTCCAAATTGGAATTGATCTGAACCTTAATTTGAGTTACTAGAAACCCTGCAGTTGCAAAAAGGTAAATGCAGTTTTAGGCTGCATCAATAGATGTATACTTTCCAAATCATGGAAAGTAACAGTTTTATTTTGTTTTGCATTGATTGGATTACACAGTCAGGCAAACTGGTGGAAAAAAGACCTCCACCATTCTAGCTTACTTTCCCTCCTATTCTTAATTCAGAAGTCTTAATTTCAGTGTTTATAAATGCCAAAAAGGAAGTACCATTTTGCAAAATGCAAAATCTTGCCAAAAAGGGGGAGGGGGGATCAAGTTAAAATAGACCCAAAAGAATAACATTTTAATGATCAATTTGGACCAATAAATAATTTTGTCCCAGTTGGAATAGCAGCACTTATAACTTACACCAAGTTTGGCGCACTGGCAATGCAACCCTCCAGGTTCATTTTTCTCATTAGTTTCACAGCCAGTCTTTTAGAAACCGTCATTGAGAATATCTAGGAATGCATCTCTTTTCATTTATTGAGACTGCATGGCATTGATCAAAGGCATCCATCATTACAGCATTTTTTTTTTAGCTTTGAATGCCTTCATGATTTCTTTCTCCATGGAAATCGTTCCATAAAATTGCTCATTTTCAGCCATGTGGCTAGGGTGCCAATTCTGTGTCTCCAGCTCTAGATTAATTTTAGGCCTAGCACTGCTACTCACAAAGGGGCCACCAAGATTGTTTTTCTTCTCCAATGTCTTCAGACTTAAAGATATTATGAAATCTGATCTTTCCCTAGAATATAAATGAGTTACTGTCATATTTTACTTTTTCACTCTAGTATCTTTTTTTTTTTTTGAATCGTTGATATGAATTCTTTCATGCAGGCCAAATTTCATCTTCTATACTATAGTTATAAATAAATTACACTAACCCAAACTCTAGTTTTAGTCTTCCTAAACTTTAAAGTCAGTGATAGAGTTTTGTATTTCATCTAGAAATACAGTGGGAACGCTTATGGGTCCCATGGAAATGATTTGAGCTAATTTTGGAAGACCTGATCCTGAACTTTTGAAACCGTATCAAGAGATATTTTGAACGACTGCAATTGTATACATTCCAAAGGGGGAAAAGGAACTGATTGCATCTCTAGCCAGAGCTTCAGAAAAGTCAAAGTAGCTCATTCTACATTCCTTTGGTGTGAATGTGTGCATAATGAGAGTATTGAACATTATGAAGTGTGACTGATATGGTAAAATTTTCTATGAGCACAGTGTATATAAATTGAGACAGTGTGGAGCAATCAAGTACCATGAACAGAATGCTTTTTAGTATTTAATTTAGTAGCAGAGCTGAAAATAGAGAGATAGTAGTGATATTTCAAAAAGCTAAAGTCTTGCTGGACTCTTGTCATACGAAAAGTTCCATACCTACTTTTAGGCTGCCTAAACACAATTGGTCAGTTAATTTTGCCTAAAGTTCATATACTTGTAAGGAAGACATAAAAATATTGATTCAAGTCAAGGCATGATTAAGGTCACCACAAAAATCATACAATACTTATTAGTTGTCAGTCAGCAATCAGACATAAAACTTATTTTACTCTTTAGCATTGCCCTTCCTCCTCCTTGCAGGCTAATGTTCAAATCTTTTTAGTAGATCATGTTTATTTTTAACAAACAAGAGGGACCAGTGGCCCTTGGCTTTTCTTTATTGCAGAAGATTAAACAAATGGAATAAATAAATACCTGGCTTAATGGAGCCAAGTAAACAAGAAGAAAGTAGCAAACCCACATATTTTAAGCAGAATTTATATAGTACACTAACCAATTCCAAGGAAGAGGGGGGGGGAATTAAATTCTGTGAGAGAGAGTCCATAGATGCAAAATAACCATTCAGTCCAAAATTAAGATGATAATACAAAATTATAATAATCAAATTAGTATATTTTATCTCTCTAGTATATTTTATATTGTGAACAAAAGGTCTTAAACTTTTCTTTATGATATATTTTTGTTGCTGCTTGCATCTGTCTAGCATGTGATAAAAAGCATTTTAAATATTGTTAAGAGTAACCACAAACAGAACTATTAAAATGTATTTTTGTTGTTTGAGAATTATTGTTATCCAACAAGAAATGTTGAAAACAGAGATGGATTTAAAATTACAGCTTCATGTTGATAAAATTTAAGTTGTCAATTTGACATTCTTCTATCTGGTTAAATACAGATGGAATAATATAAAATATCCAGTTTCCTGGAGACCTCTGCTGGTATTATATATATATATCCTTATATTTTTGTTGTGGATTACAAATATTTATATGGACCTTAATTATTTCTCATTTTATAGAATATTTAATTGTCTAGTTGTTTTAAAATATCCCATATTATTTATCAGGGTTTGTGTTTGTTTATTTGCAGTCAAGGTCATGGTAGTCTTTTAATTTTGAGATACATGTTTCCGAAACCTATTTTATATTATTTACCTGCAAATAGTTAGATATTGTATATAATGGAACTATGAAATATAACACCGTCCACAAGACTAACCATAAATCCACAGGGGAAAAAAGTCTGTTGATTTTAAAGTGGCTTGATTTTGCCCATTTATTTACAATTCAGATTCACAGACAGTATTTTCTGATTTTGTTCTCTTTATTTTGCGCTCTTTATCTTGCAAATCATATGCATGACAAAAAAGTTATCTATAGAAACAATTGACATGTATAGATAACATCAATAAAGCAAGACAAATGTTTACTAGTTTAACAGATTTGGTTTTTTCCCTCGAGTATCTCAAGGATTCTGCTTTATTGCATTATTAGAAATATCATTGTAGGTTATTAGATTAATTGCTCATATGCGGTAGATATACCCATGAAAGCCAGTTTGGGACAGTGGTTAAGGCACCAGGTTAGAAACCAGGAGAATGTGAGTTCTAGTTCCAACACAGGCACAAAACCAGCTAGGTGACCTGGGTCATTGTCTCTTGGCCCTAGGAAGAGAGCAGTGGTAAGCTACTTTAAAAATCTTGCCAATAAAACTGCAGAGACCTGTCCAGCCCGTTACCAGGCATCAAAGCTGATATACCAGACTAAACAATTCCACTACATCATTGCCAACTTCATGCTGTATATCTTTAATGTATAGAAGTGACCAAAGTCTATTTTATTTTATTTTTAGATTATATATGATTTGTTTTCATGGAAACATAGCAATCTGATCTTAAGCTCACATCTCTTTTTTTAAGAAAAGCATCTATTGGAATAGGTTTATTTGTATGATCATAGCAGAGAAGAAATAAATGTTACTCAGATAAATATCCCTGTATGCTTCCTTACAGCTCCTCCAAACTGGAATCAGAAAATAAGTGATATTCAGGTGGCTATAGAAGAAAGTATCTACTGGGAATGTAAGGCAAGTGGCAGACCGAAGCCTTCTTATAGCTGGCTGAAGGATGGCGAACTTCTTCTCCCTCAGGTACAAGCAATCTTCCAAATGCTCTGAGGTTGGGGATTAACTTGCAAGGATTTGTTTTCAACATTACTGAAGAATAAAAGCAGCAGAAACCATAGAGTCTTAAGGTTCCATCTGTCCCATTGCAGACTTGTTGGCGTGCTGAGTGGATGCCACAAGATCACCTTGAGCTTTCCATATAGTTAAAACAATGTCATTCAAGTCATACTTTTTCAAAAGGGAAGAATCACCCTGGAGCACCTAATTTTCAACCAATGTTCAGCCAATGTTAGGTATTTAAGTGCCATTTTCTCCCTTTGACAAACATTTCACAGAATCAATTGGAACTGAAAAGCTGTGGGATTCCTTTCCAGGGCATCTTTGCTTTGAGGAGAAGAAAGATACATAAAATGGCTGCACGTTTTTCAGTTGCTGCAACGCCACAGGCAAATGAAATATTGCCTGGAACAAAACCTCTGTTAAGTGCTAACTGTGAAAAGCAAACATGGGAATATAGCTATTCAGGCTATAAACCTCCTTTTTTTCTCTTTTGTTTTTTAGTAATGTAAGTTTTAATTGAACTTTATGGAATGTTAACATGCTCTCTAGTCTGTATCCGTTTCACTTCTATGGACCTCTGCTGACATGGCCAACGAGGGAATTGACCTACCATTAGCAGTTTCACACAGAACTATCTAAGGATTAATGAGCTATAGAAAGAAAGGAAAAGATTTCATCGGCACCCCTCTATTCCTAATCTCACCAAAGGAGATCATTCCAGCCCTTGATTGTCTCAATTTTAAGGGAAAAAACTAAACAAATTGCAAATCGCTCTCACCTGCACGTTGTGAAACTGTTGTTGCCTGGATTCAATCAAATAAAGACTGTACAACATTAAATTTCAACTCCACCTGTGAGAAAGAGCCCAACATCTTTTAAAGATTATATTTTTTACCTGTTAAGATTTGCTAAAATACACACTTGTTCCTATTGTGTAAAGAAGCACTCTGCTGCTTTTATTATTGTTGTTATTGGTATTGTGAGTTCTTTATCCTTAGGCTGAACCCTGATCGCTCTTTCTTTTGTGCCAATGAGACTTTCTTCATCCTGATCACTAGCAGCTGGTTCTGAATTTAAACCATATTAAACTAAAGTAAGGATTATTAAAGGGTTAGAATTTATATCTTTGGGGTATAACAATTTTAATCTAGTAGGGTGCATACAATTGCTTTGCCCCACTGAACATGATTACTTTTCCATTAACCTTCAAGAAAGCAGAAATCTGAATTTCTAAAGAACATATAAGGCCGAGTTAGGCCATAACATGCCATAGGACCACAGTAATTTTAGATTCAGGTTAATGGGCTTCGAAGAATTATTAATTTAAATAGTTCAAATGCCCAATCACTGAGAACAAGAACAAACTTTGGTATTAATTGCAATTCAGTATGCATGATTTAACATGATTTGAATTCTGTTAGCAAAGATTCCATCATACCAATTATGTACGAATTTGTATTTTTCAACCTTAGTATTGACACCACCTACCTGTTTGACATTTAAAGTAATGTCATTGCAGTAATATATAAATGCTGAAGAACATTTTTTTTTTTACATTTATGTTATTCATTTAACTATTTTGCAGGAAAGACTTCAGATAGAACATGGAACACTTACCATTCCCAGCGTGAATCTCTCCGACACTGGCATGTATCAGTGTGTGGCAGAAAATAGATATGGAGTCATCTATATCAGCGCAGAACTCAGCGTAATTGGTGGGCTCCTGTTACTTAAAGCTATTGAAAAGTTTCTATTGCCTTAAATTGTTTTATTGCCTCTAATTAATCACATTTAATGAAATGTGATTAATTAAATTCCAGAAAAGTTGATCCCAAGCATTTTCTGAAAGTTAGTGGGAATGATTGCTCCTATATGTGAAATGTTTTATGTCATGTTTTACTACTATTTATTTTTAGAACAATAATTTACTTCTTTGCAATGAAAGAAGTTTTATTGTGTATATCTAACATAAAGATGGACATGTTGTGGGATCCACTGCATGTCTATATCTACAAACACATATACAAACCCAGTTTTAGAACATATCATGCAGACATTTTATTAATGTGGTACATATATCTATAGTTTCCCCTTTTCTGTTTTATTTGTTTGCTTGCTTGTCTTTTTTGTTTGCAGTTTTTATAGAATCTTTTTCTGTCTTTCTTCTTTCTTCCTTTTTTCTTTCTTTCTTTTTTCTTTCTTTTTGCATTTTGTAATTTTTTTTATTATTTACTGTAAAACTTTCTAATAACTCAATAATAAAAGATTTGAATTGATTATATTTAATTCACTTAAATACAGTTATTTTATTGTTCCCCATGTATAGCAATTAATAATCAGTCTCTTCTGCTGCATTCATAAACACAATTTTAATATTAAATTATAGATACGGTAACAACTTTTAGAGGTGCTTAAGAGCTGCATGTAGCCGTGTGGTCTCAGTTCTACCTTTATGTGATTACTGAAGCCAGAGTTGAGTGTAGTGTTTATCTGGACAGCAATAATTTTGTGATGGATTATTAAACCACTGGAGTAAAATCTCAACAGTTTCTGGCAAGGGGTCAATTGCCACTTTAGTGGATTTATCTAATTGGGAAAGATCTTTTTTATCTAATTTATCTAACTGGGCAAAGATAAGATCTTTTCTTTCAACCCTGATGGGTTTGTTTTAGGTGCTTTGGAATATCAAACAAGAATTACTGTAATTTTGTATCTGCATATTTGCAGATTTGTTTGAAATATTTATCCTGCTATAGCTAAACATGATACTGGAGGATGGGAGGATCAGCAAAAATGGACCCACGTGGGTAGATTTGATCACAGATTTGGTTCTCTGCACACTTCAAATATGATCCATAAAAGGGGTACCTCCCTCTATTCCCTAAAGTGGCTTGGCTTTTTTCACACTTCTTTGTGAATCCCCCAAAACAGCTCTGCTGCTTTAAGAGTCAGAATGACTTTATTGAATTTATTCCTTAAAATAACAGCATCTCTTTATTTCCTAAAAAGAGTTGTGCTATTTTAAGGAATAGCAGAGAGGTCCTGTTGTCATGCAGCATCCAAAGCTTCTTAGGTGACAATTTTTTCCAAATGATTTTTGAAGCCTTCAGACCCTACCAGGTCTTTTAGAAGGCTTTAGTGCAGTGATGGCAAACCTTTTGGGCTTGGAGTGTCAAAATTCAGAAAATGTTAACTTCTTGTATTTTGGGGAGAATAGTAAATGCAAATGTTTCTCATAGACTCACCATCACTGCACTATTATGTAAGCACATAATATGTAAATTTTATATAAATTTTCTGCATTTAGCCACACACAATATATCTACCGGTTGTTTAACAATAATATGAGAAAACGGTTGCTAATATTATAACTTCAGATCAAGATCTGAGCCGGCTGGCTCAATCTGCAACCTCATTTTATTAATTTTACCCTCTTTTTGCTTTTACACTTAACAATTGTCAAATATGGTTGTGTTACTTGTGCTGCTGTGAGAAACCTATTAGGCGAAACAAACCTAAGATTCAATGAAAAGGCCACTATGTCAATACTACACAGAGAACAGCCCAAAGCATACAGAGAAGTTCCTTGGGCTCCAGCATGAGCCCGAAAGCTCGGAAGACAACACCCCTGGTCCTGGTGACCGACCCAAATTGGATCCTTTAATAAAAAGGTTTCCTTTTTAAAACAGTGAATAAAGTTTTGATTAGATTTTTATGTTTGAAAAAGAATGTTCAGCAGCATAAGTTTTATCTGCTCAGAAGATTTAAAATATTTTCTAAGCAGAATTTTATTTTTTGCTCATTTAAAAAAAAATCAATAGATGTTTTCAGGGAAAAACACATCTTTCCACTTCTTCGGGAAGAAAGAGCAATAGAGTTCAGCAAAATAGGATCCATAGTGGAAAGTTTTATCTCATATAAGAGTATTTCATATAAAAGCAATCTAAAGAAAACTCTGGATGCCTCCAAAATATATTGTTACACCAGGGAGATCTCATTTAGCAACCACGATTGGGAGGGGCAACTCTTTTGCTGAATGAAGTGGTCACTAAGTGCAAAATCACATTGTCCCAACTGTGTTTTTCTTTTCCCCATTGCTAGACCCCTTGGACAGCACAAGGATAGCTGGCTCAAAACTGACAAGACTAATCATTTCACACCTTTAGCTTTTATTTTCCTCTTAACCATTTCTCTACCCTTTTGAATGCTTACCCTAGCACTGGGATAATTAACAAGAAAGAAAATTATATTTGTTTTTACACTCATTGGAGAGGAAGGGATTATAAAAGAGTATGCGGGCACATAATGGGTAATACCCATCGAAAACAATGTGTTGGTGTTGACAGCCACAAGCCACTATGCAAACAGGCTGGTGTAGTCCACACTCTATGCCTACTTACTCTCTTCTAATTCCTTCTTATCGAATATCCCTGTTTGGGGGGTGGGTGGGTCAAGCACAAGAGAGATTGCCTATAAAAATTGTTTCTTTTTTTATTCCTTCACTCCAAGGAGAGAGATTGGAGAAAAAAAATGGATTAGAAGAGAGTAAGCAAGCACAGAATGAAGAGTACATTAGGCTGTTTGCATACTCACGTTTGCATAAACTCATGGCTGCCAGTGCCAGCCCTTTTAATGGGTATTACCTCTACTGGACCTTCTTCCTCTCTTTTAAGCTCTTCTTGTCAAGTCTCTTTCTCTGCAGGGGGGAAAAAAACAAAGGTCAGACACAGGATAATTTGTACTGACTATAATAATAATCATATGACTAAGACAGGGTTGGGGAAACTTAGCTCTTTTATGACTTGTGGACTTCAGCTCCCAGAATTCCTGGCCAGCATGCATTG
>JANHJO010010274.1:13023-23186 GCA_032468235.1 Pseudoxyrhopus heterurus
ACATGTATTCTATTGGCTGTTGTAGGGGTCATAGCTAACTTTGTAGGTTGTCTGAGTCCCAGGTTTGGTTGAAGTTTGGAGGGTGATGAAATATCTTTAGGAGATTGTACCAAGTGGTGAGCTCTGCTGCTAGATGGGTTAATCCTATTATGTCCTGGAGGGTCATGTCTTAACCCCATCACCCTGGAGCTGGAAGTCTTTTGTCTTGTAGATAGGCTGGCCCAGTCTTTCTTAATGGGCACCAAATATCTACTGGGGACAGGGATCTGCTTTCTAAGAGCATCTTTCTGCTTTAGGGAAATATAATATTCTGCCTTTTTTAAATATTTCCCAAAATATTTCATTCTTCTAGGAGAGGAGTGGGGTGCTAACTTTGTAAAATACATTCAATGAACCATAAATTTGTTTTCTTGTCTTCCTGTCATATTCTCAGGAGTCTTCTCCAACACCAAACTTTAAAAACATCAATATTCTTCCTGCCCTTCTTCTTCAAAGTCCAACTCTTCCTTCCATCAGGGGTCACAGGGAATACCATGGCTTGCACTATTCTGATTTTTGTAAGTATAGATACATCATTAGATTTCAATATCTTTTCTGAGTCCTTCATGGCTGCTCCACCAAGTGTTAGTCTGTGGCATATTTTTGGACTGCTCATTTCTTTATTATTGATGGTTGATCCTACAAGCTAGAAACTATCCATCACTTTGATAGCAATAGCAATAGCACTTAGACTTATATACCACTTTACAGTGCTTTACAGCCCTCTCTAAGCAGCTTAGTCAGCATATTGCCCCTAACAATCTGGGTCCTCGTTTTACCAATGTTGGAAAGATGGAAGGCTGAGTCAACCTTTTGCCTGGTGAGATTCGAACTGCCAAATTGCAGGCAGCCGGCAGTCAGCAAAAATAGCCTGCAGTACTGCATTCTAACCACTGCACCACCACGGCTCTTATACCTTTAAGGTTGCACTTGAATGCACATTTACGAGACATTAAATGTTATTTTATCATGAAATGGGTTTTAAACGTCTAGTGCTTGTCCCATGGATTTTAAAAGAAAAATCAAGCACCTGTTTAAATCTTCCCCACTGATATCAAAGGTATTAAAATATTATTCTAAGTTATGTCAAGTTCAGCAGAAATAATCTGCAATAAAAACTACATGAAGGAAAAAGAACATATTTTAAAAACAAAAAATGATTATTCCCATGGATGTGCAAACTTACTTTTTTTCCTAAGCTATCATTAAAAAAAACCACAAACATAAAATTTCTCCAGGGTTTGTAGCAAATGAACATGTGTTAGGTTTGTTACATGGCACTTTCAGTATTCTTGAAAAAAGGAATTACAGATAGTTCTCAACTTACAACAGTTCATTTAGATCAAAGTTACAATGGCACTGAAAAATGTGACTTATGACCATTTTTCACAGTTACGACCTTTATAGCATCCCCATGATCATGTGATCAAAATTCAAATGCTTGGCAATAGTTCATATTTATGACCATTGCTGTATCCCAAAATCACATGATCAGCTTTTGTGACCTTCTGACAAGCAAAGTCAATGGGGAAGCCAGATTCACTTAACAACTGGGTTACTAACTTATCAACTGCAGTGACTCACTTAACAACTGTGGCAAGAAAATTCACTTAACAAATATCTCACTTAACATAAATTGTGGGCTCAATTGTAACTCATTTAACAACTATGGCAAGAAAATTCACTTAACAAATGTTTCACTTAACAACATAAATTGTGGGCTCAATTGTGATCGTAAGTCGAGGACTACCTGTAATATCCTTGGTTTAAAATAAAGAATAAAGCAAAGAGGATCTTCTTTTGGACAAAGAATAGGATCCTCATACATTGAAAACATCAGATGTATGTCTGTATTAGCCACATATCATCTGCTGTAATTGAAATGATCTGATCTATCTCACAAACAGCACCCCAAAAAGTTTACATATGTGATATGAGTTATATGTTAGGACATTGCAGAATTTTGGATTCAAAGACAAAAAGGTGGTTTGGAACAGTCAAGGATCCCATATAGTTTCTATTTAATTCTTTTCCCATGATTGTTGCTATTAAGAAGCTGCAAATGGACGAATGGAAAGGAATGGAATGTCTATCGAGATTTTCAGAATAGAATAGAATAGAATAGAATAGAATAGAATAGAATAGAATAGAATAGAATAGCTTTATTGGCGAAGTGTGCTAATTAATACCCTCATCAGTATAGGCTGTTGGAGAGAGAAAATTCTAAAAAGTCTCCTTTTGTTACTGCACAGCAACTCATTTAATCTACCCGGAGTCTAAAGCTACCCTGTTGTTTGGTTGATCACATTTACTCAGCGTTGAATCTCATCAATATTGCAGAATACCTGATTGCATCAACCAAAAGCAGGGCTCTAGTTCTTTTCAGCATAGCTTTAATTGCTCCTGGCAACTATATAGTCTGTTAGAGCATTTTCATCCTAGTAAAAATCCATTTGTGGTCAGCCACTGTAAAGCTGATTAAGTTACAGTGCATTATCGTATCATAAGAATATTCCTTCTTAAGGCCAATGATAAACAGCTGTTGCTGCATCCAAAGTGACAGCATCTGGTTCTTGAGTAGCATAAATATAATGATGAGATCTGAGCCACAATAATAATTGCAACCCTGGTTCATTTTCTGTATGCAGCAAATAGATAAGCACAAATCATTGCTCTTAAAGTCTCCTAGAGTTACTGGCTCAGCCAGGATTAAACATTGGATCTTATTCCTGTTTGTTTGATTATACTTTAAAGAAAGCTGATAGGCTAAGCAAGTGGAAGATACTAGTACAAATGTGCTTGTCCTGACAAACCTGGGCAAGCCAATTTATAAGGAAAATGAATTTATATTTCATCTTTCTTCAGTGAAAGCCTTAATACTTTAACTGATGCAAATCCATTGTTTCAGTATTAAAGTTAAGGAGGCTGGGTTGCCTCCGATGGCACAAAAAGAGTGGAAGTAAGTTTATGCAACTATTTTTTTTAATAGTTAATCCTCTTTCTTCATAGCCCTGCAGTTTCTCTGCCTCCTCTTATAAGGAACAGAGTAGAACAAAGAAAGGTTTGAGTTTAATGGGGCTCAAGAGAATAAAGACAGCCCTTCGACCTCAAATTTTATTCAGCATTTTTCCTGGCTTTGTATCATTTAATGCCAACATTTCTAAATAAGTTTGCCTCTATATAAATATCTAATTTTGTTATACTTTTTGTCCCCAGACAATGTTGATTTTTTAAAAACAGACTTATAATAGTTCTGTTCCAAATATTCTAACCAATACCCTGCATTCTAACTTTGATCTATCTGTTTCTGCAGTTAATTAATTACTCCTTTTGACTTGCTCATTTTAAAAAAAACATTGTCTTTAAAAACTTTCCTCTGATATTTTAAAGAGATGTTTCTGTATCAAATTCGTATACTTAATTTCTTAACAAATTTCCAGCGGAAGCACTTTTCTCAGTATGTTTAGTAAAAAACTGTTTCCAAGTAATCTTACAAAGACCCAGCTATTTTCAGGTTAATCAACACATTGTTATTTGTTAGATAGACTGAGAGTAGCAGCTCCTAGCCAACCTTGGCTGATTTTAGGTAAACTAAGGAGGGGGCCATAGACGGGAGGCCTCAAAGAAATTCAGGTCTATTACCTTTTGGGGAACTCAAAAGAGCATTCCTCCAAAATGGCTGTGGCAATTTTATTGCTAAGAAAACTGTATAAGTATGCACATTATGCAATCTGGAACCAAGTTCAACTTCAAGAGTGTCTCTTTTTTTCTGTTTCTACTTTAAAATTTGAAAAATAAAAAGTCTAATTTGAAGGCAAATTCAATTACACATAATGGAATTTGGCTGAAAGTGGCAATCTAGCACACAGTTAAGATTCTGATGGCTCTTCAAGGAAATTTCTATATCATTCAGTTTAGAAATCTTTTAATTTTTTTCTGTGGTGGTAAAGAAGGGGAATCTATAATTTTCAGAAGGGCAAGGGCAAGCAGATACTTATTTGTCGAGCTCATCAAAACTGGGACAGTTAGTAAATCTTACAAATAAATACATTGTGAGATATGATTGGATAACCATTAGTAGTTCTTGGATGTTAGAAAGGTGAAATGTTTAAGGAAGTTTTGTCTTTCACCGGTTCTTCATTCACATGAACCCACAAGTAGGAACTGTATGATTGAAGTCTCCAAGACTTCCATAACTGTCAAATATGTAAGTGTAAGGTCCCAAAATGTAGTTGAGTCACCAGAATGCCAAAGAGAGAGACCCAAGAAGAGGCTTGGAAAAAATATCAGCTTTTATTTGTACAAAGAAGAGCTAGGTAGACATTCCACAACATACAGACAAAGAGCATGCAATGAAAGGCCACACCTTAGGGAAGGTATGGCGTCCTTTTATACCTTCAGAGACATCAGCTTAGTGCCCAATTCTGGACCCCTGGCCCATGCCTTCTTTGTAGCCCTGCATTGGCCATGCAGCAAGGAATAGGGGGGACTGGGTGCTTAGCAACGCAGGTATTTGCCCCGTGTAACCCTGCTAAACTATGACATATTCCGTTCCAGGCACCGAATTATACAAAAAAACAAAACAAAACAAGATAACAGAAGTTAGATCAAGTGAAAGCAAATGGCAGAAGCAATTCTAATTCTTACAGGAACAAAGCAATTCTTATAGAAGCAAAATAGCAAGTTATTATCATGTCCCTTCGTTCTACCTATTCTACTATTATGTCCCTTCCTAAGAATAACTTTCGGTATTAGTTCTTTTAACCAAGTTTATTTTTGTACAACAGTGGGGAAAAAAAAGTAACATCAGAGAGGCTTGTTGAGAAGTGATTTTTAAATAAAATATAAGGATATGAAACAGCAAGTAAAATTCAGGATGGTTTTCTCTAGTATAAGTTGATTGCCTGAGTTACACGCACACAATTGCAACTCCTAATACAGGAATGGACAACCATTTTAGGCCTGAGAGGTCACACACATTGTTCTTGTGATCTGCTGAGGGGCTAAAGCATGGGTGTCAAACTCACGGTGTCACGTTGCCATCACGTGACGTATCGTGACATTTTTCCCCCTTCGCGGAGCTGGGGTGGGCGTGGCCTGCGCGTGACACATCCGGCCCGTGGGCTGCCAGTTTGACACCCCTGGGCTAAAGGGAGCATGCCGAGAGATATAACATTCCCTGGGTGAATTTTAGATCCTTGGAGTGTCTGGGGATGTTTAAGTCCTCAAAGGGGCAAAACGTTTTTGGGAAACTTCAGGCTTTTAATGGATGAAATGGGTGTCGTAAGCCTCTACAAATGTTAATCCTTAGGAAAACTATGGGAATTCATCCCCACCCCCCAATTCTTTGATTTGTCACTGATATTGGTGGAAATAAACACCATCCCTGAAGTTGGGTCTACAGACCTCTTCCCGCTGCAACTAATGTGAGATAAATGGTTAAAAAAAAACTAAACAGGGAGAGTGAAAAGGATTGTCTTTTGCCTTCTGGTGCTGGAGGCCCTCTGTCATCTACCTATAGATACCTTCAAGAAGGCAGTTCCTCTGTTTTCCAAGCCTGCACCTGCTCACCAGTCTGTTTGTTCTATAACTCAGTCCTTTATTACAGTCAAAGATCTCTCTATTTGTATGAGGATCTAATTGCAGGTTGCTTTTTGTAGGTTGTCAGAGCCAGGATACAGGCCAGCAATCTCAGTCAGAAACAGTGCGTGTTGATAATGCTTAATGTTATACGGTACGTTAACATTCCATTGGGAAATGTCAACATTGCTAACAGAAAATCAAAATTGTCCTTTCTATGGGAGCCTTTTCCCGTTTGAAAATAGGTAGAAGCTTTGTGAACAGAGAAGCATTTCTGCCATTTAAATCTACAAACAAACAAAACCAGTAAGACTTAAGCATATTAATGGGATTCCCCCCCACACCAAAAAAACCTCTCATTTACATAAGACAGATATAGAAATTATTCTTTACACTAAATTTGTGCAACCATAAGAATAAATTCAGTTCCCAGAGGCAAGCGGCATATCTCAAAGAGTTTAGAATTGCTGAAATGAATCAAATATGGTTATTTCACAGTTATACATTTGTTGCCCATTTCTGGAGATAGAAATTAGACTTTAAATGGGGCTAACTAAACATTATTACCTATTCAGGAGTAGTAACTAAACTTTCCTTTCAACAGCTAAACTGTGCAATCAGTGGCAAAAGAAAAAGAATGTATTCACATTCTATCCAAACCAACATAGGATAATAGAACTCAAACATGTGGCTTATCTAGTCAAATACTATTAAAGCAAGCTAGCAACATCTCAGAAACAAACACTTGCAACTTTGGGGTATTTATTGACTTCTCATAGGACCCATGCCCTAAAATTGTTTGATCCAGCTCCCAGCTCCCAGCTCCTTGCTCTATGCAGGAATTCAGATGCCTATCCAATACCTCCTTTAATACATCCAGTGAGTACATCAGTTCCCTTAGTAATTGAGTTCATTGTCAAAACTGCTCTTACACTTTTCTTAATGTTGTTCACTCAGAATCTGCCTTTCTCTAACTTAGTCCATGTCATGCACTCTGTGCTGGCAATGGTTAGATCATGGATTTGTTCTGTTGATACTCGTGGGAGTCCTTAAAAAATGTTATACAGGCTTCTTTGTTCACCTTTTCTATAAATAGCCAGCTCTGTCTAGTTTGACTGAATCCAACTTAAAATGTGGTGTCTAGAAATGGACACATTACTTGAACTAGGTTCTGAATGCTACAGAAGTGAATGCAGTGAGGTTTACTCCATCATAAGGAGAACTTAAATGAACCAATCAACATGGTAAAAACTGAGTACTCCACTAAATTCCACTCTTAAAATAGCATCTCTCAATCAACAATATCTTGGATGTACTGTATTGGTGTTTGCTTATTCACTTTAAAGTATGTAAAATCTCCTTTGGTTTCCTCTTCATCTCTTCCCATCACACAATGCTAGATGCTTAACACCTTCTTCAGTCCTTATTGTATCATGCCACTAGTATTCAGCCTACCTATATATATATACATCTGTAACTTTTCATTACCACTTCTGTTTTTCCTAGCCATTATAGCAGAATCTAGATCAGTGTTTTTCAAATTTGGCAACGTTAAAATGTGTGGACTTCAACTCCCAGAATTCCACAGCCAGCATGATGTTGGTTGGGAACTTGGGTTGTCAATATTTTTGCATAAGCTACAACAGCTCAGGGATAGCCACAGGATAGTTTATCTGCAAAAAGTGGGGTAGAAACATTTACCAATGAACAAAATAATGCATATATAAAAGGTCCCACTAATATTTGACACGAATACCTATAAATACCTATTCATTGTTTTATAGAACCATATTTATCTTTGTTTTCCTTGGTTCTGGAAAAATCTTACATGGCGTTTGCAGTAGCTGTTTCCTGGACTATCTACTACTTCTCCATCTGTCACATGTTATTCTTTCTTGTTTGCCAGAAGCACATTAATCTATATATGCTGAGTGTTGCCTTACAGTTTTCTAGAAATGTTCAGCCATTTGCTTAAGTGAGTGAGAGATCATCGACTCTAATTCAGACAGAGCCAGCCCAAAATATCTGGGGAATGAACTCATTGGGGAGAAGTAGAATTTATTACATATTTTAGTAACAAAGGGAGGAGTTGTACTTTGTGCTAACTGGAAGCTGTTCAAGGCATGTGGCTTTGAGTCAGATAAAATGGGTTGTAATAAGTCAGAAAGTCAGGAATGCATGGGTTGTGATGGGTTGCTTCTGCGATTTCTCTCTTTTCTAAAAAAGTTTGTATCAGTGTTTGAAGTAACTGCAATCTTCCATTTTTCCTTCCAATGAAAGTTTCCTACTCATTAAAGCAAACCGCGTTTAGGGTTTTTATGGATTCAAAAGAAGGGGAAAAGCTGCTGTTGCTACTGTTCTACATCCACCATAGCCTGAACATTTCCCCTTCTTTGAAAGAGTGTGTGTCTCCTAGGCTCTGGTAAAATATAAACTATCAATATGGATTTCTCTTTCCGGAACATGGAGTACATACTGTTGGAGAAAAAAAAAAAGACATTTATCAACCCAAACCTCCTGTAACATCTGAGTAGTGGAAATTAAGAGTGGCTATTTCAGGGCTGTTTCTTTGGAAGCCAATTTTCCCACAGGAGAACAGTAGATGAAAGGAGCAGGGGAAAAAGCTCATGAGACGGGGGGGGGGGAATCAACTTTGAGTCATTAGTCCCCACTCCCTGGATGTCATTGAACATGAACATATGGAGTTTGGGGTTAAATTGTGGGTTCTTGGATTTCTGTGAGCTTGTGTGTCTCCTCCTATAAGTATTTCATTACCAGGCTAAGTAACATCATCAGTGCATGGGGGAGAGTGGAGCTTGCTGGTTATTTATATGTGGTAGTTTGTCTTATCAGACTTAATTGGGGAATTGTTTTTTCCTTGAATGATTTTTTTTGTGACATATTGTTTCTTCCTTGTTCCTGTTTATCTGCTGATAGTTTCTGCTTATTGGGGATGTTGGTTAATAGATGATGAGGAAGGAGGTCTCTTTCTTTCTTTCCTTCCTTCTTTCTCTTTCTTTCTTTCTTTCTTTCTCTTACTTAAATGATTCATAAATGAAACTTACATTAATGGATCTGCTAACGGATGGTTAATCAGAGTGCCATGCCTCTAGGAATTCTCCTGCATTTGGGGGTCTGGCTTGGTCTAAGATGTCTATAATTTTCCAGTTGATATTGTGGTTGGATTTATTAGTGTGTTATGAAATTAAGAAATTTTCATTGTGTGTCTCCTAATTGCCAGATGATGTTCATGGGTGTATTTCCTCAGTTTTCTGCCTGTTTGCCCAATCCCATGGTTTTTCATTGTCCTTATATTATATATTGTAAGAACTCCTGTTTTGCCTTATTGGGCTCATGGGTCTTTGCTTAGGATGGTTTGGATACGTTTTGTTGGTTTATAGATTTCTGTGATATTAATTTCTCATTAGTTTCAGATGTTTTTTATAGATGGTGGAATTACCATTTTTGGGGGTTGTGTACTTGTATGAACAGGTGCTTTTTATTATTTAATCATATTTGTATTTTAGTCTCACACAGTGACTCTGGGTGACATGCATTAATAATAATAAAAATAGATAGCAGAAATATTAAAACCATCTTGATAAAGTTGCATAGTTATCTCTTGTGTTATACAAACATCTTATATAATCTATTTCTGGTTTGTGCAATTCTAGGTTATTATACCAAGCTAATCCTCAATTTATGACCATTTGTTTAGCAACTGGTCAAAGTTATGACGGTGCTGAAAAAGTGACTTATGACTTATTATTAACACTGACTCCGATAGTGGTGTCCTTGTGGTCACATAATCACAATTCAGATGATTGGCAACCAGCATGTATACATGATAGTTGCAACCTCTCACAATCACTTGGTCACCATTGGTAACCTTCCCAGCTGGTTTCTGACAAGCAAAGTCAATAGGAAAGCTGGCAGGGAAGACTGCAAATCACGATCACATGGGTCTTGCTTAACAACCATGGCAAATAAGGTCATAAAATTGGGTGCGGTCACATGATGCCTCGCTTCACAATCGCACCACTTCATGATGAATTTTTCAGTCTGAATTATCCTTGCAAATTAAGGATTAGATAAGTAGGGAGGGTTTTTTTTCTCATTTCTGGATGTGCATGTCATGTCCATAAATTGACTGTGGCCAGCAAATCTGAGGATCCGTTCACACTTTGTGCAACAAATAAGTTTGCTACATATCTTGAGACGTCATGCACTTTAGCATTTCTTCATGATATAGCACTGTATGCTCTATTTACTCCTTGGAGGTTGACTTCCACAGTTATAATACAAGTCGTCCTTGGCTTACAATAGTTCATTTAGTGACCATTCGAAGTTACAACTTCACGGAAAAAAGTGACTTATGACCATTTTACATCCATAGGACCATTGCAGCATCCCTATGGTCACGTGAGTAACAGTCGCAATGGTCCACGTTCATGTGATACTCTTTTACAACCTTCTGACAAGCAGAGTCAGTGGGGAAGCCAGATTCACTTAACAACCATGTTACTAATTTAACAACTGCAGTG
>JANHJO010010274.1:116126-128878 GCA_032468235.1 Pseudoxyrhopus heterurus
GCACTTCCGCTCTCCCCCTCCCCGCGGCATCAAAGTACCTTAAAGGGATAGACTGCAGTGGCTGCCTTCCGAGCAGCAGTGGAGCAAAGGGAGGCAGAAAAGTTTGGCCAAGTCTTCTCCTCCTTCTCGGGCATGTCGTGCATACTTCTCATGGCGGTGGGGGGGTGGGACGGTGGGGAGTGAATAGCGCGACTCAAAGGCTTACCTGGCAGGCAAATCAAGGCCACTCAGTTGGGGCGCAGGCACCACGTGGAAAGGCAGCTTAGGCAGGCAAGCCACAGAGTAGAGACTGTGCGCATGCGCAAGCAAGGACCCGCACAGTATGCTGGGGAGGTGAGGAGTGACTGGGTGGGGCAGGGAGAGGCAGGGCAGGGAGAGCAGGTGGGTGGGGCAAGCGGGTGGTCAGGGACGGGGCCAGCCAGAGTGGTATTTGCCGGTTCTCCGAACCACTTAAATTTTTTCCTACCAGTTAGCCCGAACCGGTCCAAACCGGCTGAATACTACCTCTGATTGTAAAGCAATTTTTAAAATCACTAAACCCACATAAAAATACCTGAAGGATGATCTATTTGTAATCTTACCACCACTTCCTGCTTTACATATCATTTCTGAGCAGTCTGAAAGGGCAGACCTTGGTAGGGAAGCTTTAGGAATAATATTTAGAATATTTTTATTTTTATTTTGCTTTCTATAACTATTCTGTGACTGTGTAAACCATAAATTTGTTATAGGTATATTCCGATAATATTTTACTCCTATATTTCATTAATAAGCATATACAATCCATATTTACATTTTTAATTGCCTATGTCCATAGAGCTGGAACCAATTACTCTATGTTCCATAAAAATACCACACTGAATAGTGAGAATTTGAATAATGCTACCATTTTGTGGGGTTCATTATCAGCTGTAAACAAGACCTACTTGTACATTCTACTGTTATTTTTTGTTATGTGTTTCACCACACTTGTAAGCCATTTAGTTTCCAACAAACAGTAATAAACCATGACTTAATAAGGGGTGTCCCCGTTCTTGAACCCTCCTGCACTGTAACCCAATGGGGAAGTCAATGGCTCTCAATGGAGGATAAAGCCTTCTTGCTGATCCAAGTTGCCACTTGGAGTTTTTAATTCAGAGATTTGGAAGGCAGTGGACACAACGCGAAAAGTCTTCTCTCCTCAAAGGAAAGCCAAAGGCGAGAAACATACCTGCAGATACAGGCTCCTGCTACAGCAACTCTCTACGGGTTATTCTATTTCAGCTTCCTCCAATGAGTTGCCTGTTCTTGCTGAATCAGAGGCACGACTGTTGTCCTACACATGATTGCAATCACAGTTTCTGCCTTCCTGTCCTCGCTTTTCACTTGCTGTCCTCAAGTTTCTCTGGTGAGGCTCCGAGTGTCAGATTATGTTCCTTGCAAAGATTGTACTGTAGCTTCCAAGAATGGAACAATAAGATGTGATTGTAGCTTCCATTTGCTTCCATGTTGTAGCCTGCAAATTGGTTGTTTGTAAATGCATGAGCTATTATTAGTTTCTTTCAAAATTTCAGAATTATGCTGAATCAATTGTGTCACAATAAGATAATAGATAAAATTGTTAACAGTGAAATGCTTACAATCCAAGAAAATGCCTGAGTGAATTGACATGGCTCTGCTTGGTGACAAAAAGGACTACAAGATCACTTCCACCAAGGCATTTCTTAGCCAGGGCAGGCTAGATGCCTTCCATTCAGGCACTAGCTGGATTTGAACTATTTAGAATGAATAGTTTCATTCAATAGAATTAGAGAAGAATGAATTATTGACCTATTAGTACAATTTTCACATGTATTCAGAAGCAGATGCTGAAAGAGGCATGGAAGGAATGTTACCCTTTTATTAATCTTGATTAAGACAAGATTGTAAATTAGATAAAGCTATAGGTATAGGAATAATAAGGAGTTTGTTTGACATCTGGAAGGGCCTGCAGAATGGATATCTGATGGCATTGTAAGAAAGAACAGCGAAAGAAGCCACAGGGTCTATGGAAAGGAAGACAATAAAGGATTTACAAATTAAAATATTCAAATCAAAGTTTGTTAGACTCCAAACACATGCTAGCATTCATTTGAGATTATCCAAGTTTTTCTTTCAAATCTATGAGTGAATACTCTGACTTGTGAGAGCTACAAACTCAAGCACAGATTTGAGCCTCATGTGTTTCTGTCTTTTATTTACTGAGGCAGATTATAAACAGTTGTCAAATGATGAATGCTCTTGCATGATATTTGCTCTCCGGAACCAGCTATCCTTGACCTCAAATGCTGTTCCACATCAGTCATCAAGCAGAGTGAAAAGTAAACGTCAAAAGCAAAAATTAAAAAGTTCAGCCTTGTCTTTCAGCTATATTGGACTTTATTCCTCATAATCCCTCGCTGGCATGACTGTCTGCAAAAAGACAAAGGGAGCAAGTGGTAAAGCAGGTGTCACGACATCATGATGCAAACTCTGCCCCTTTTGTAGTTGTGTAAAAAGGAGTCCTTGCAGATTTTACTCCGCTAGTTGTTGAAGTGCTCATCTCCGTTTCCTTAAGTCACTGAGCTAGCATTGTCTGAAGACGTTTCCACAGTCATGTCACCAGCATGGTGGCACAGTGGTTAGAATGCAGTACTGCGGGCTACTTCCGTTGACTGCTGACTGCCAGCAGTTCGGCAGTTCGATTCTCACGGGCTCAAGTTTGTCTCAGACTTCCATCCTTCTGAGGTCAGTAAAATGAGAACCCAGATTGTTGGGAACAATATGCTGACTCTGTAAACCTCTAAGAGAGGTGTAAAGCACTGTGAAGAAGTATATAAGTCTAAGTCACGGGTGTCAAACTCAATCATGTCATGTGACATATCGCATCGTATCATGGCACTTTTTGCCTTTGCGGAGCAGGGTGAGTATGGTCTGCACATGACGCATCCAGCTCATGGGCCACCAATTTGACACCCCTGGTCTAAGTGCTATTGCTATAACATCACTCTGCAGCACAAAGCATATGGAGAAACATGGAACACTGTTATCTTCCCACTGAAGTGGTACCTATTTATCTACCTGAATTTACATGTTTTCAAGCTGCTAATTTGGCAGGAGCGGAGGCAAGTAACAGAAACTCACTCCATCACATGGTGGTGGGACTCAAACTGCCAGAGTATAGACCTTCTCTGGCGTCTTTTAAGTCACCGAGCCACTGTGCCTCTTTGTATTTGCATATATCATGTCATAATTCAAGTGAGAGAAAGCAGACCTCAGGTCATGATGTCATGACACACTTGTTATTGGGTGTCATTGTAACCCATGTTAGCTAGCTAACTTGTATGGCATACCTGGAGAGCACAAGATTGAGGAAGACTAGATTAAATGCCTTACATCCATAGAAACATATAGAATTTAGACAAGTCCCATACTTTGAACTCCTTTCTGTGGTTTTCTAAGGCAAGATGGAGTGCCTGAATTTTGGATTTTTCTAAAAATTAGAAAAGGCATTTGGATGGACACTAAAAAGACTTTTGGCATGCCTGCAAAAAATTACCACTTTAGTCCACACATGGAAAATGCAAGGGCAATGAACAAAATGGGAGGAAGAATTGAATGACTGTGAGATTGACGTCTAATGATGAACAATAGTTTGTAAAACAAAACAAAACTCTCCAATGCCAGTGCTTTCAGGAACTTGAATATTAGATAATAGTCTGTTCTTTCTAAGTTCTCTCTCATCCATAGAGAAATACTGTATTTAAAAGGCTCTGGTGGAACAAATACAGAAAGTGACTGTTTGTGACTAACATTCCTTCCCAATTCTCTATCTTTTCAAGATAAGAATTTATTTTTCCAACCGTTTTTAATGTCAGCTTCTCAATTCTTTTCCTAAAATCTTTTTCTATTTAAATCCATTCATCCATATGTGAAATTTTCCTGTAAAATGGCTTTCTCCAACCTAGGTGCCATGCTGATGGGCAGACTTTCAGGTCTCCGAATTCTCAGCCATGCTAGCTAAAGAATTTTAGGAGACGGAGTCTATGTATCTGGAGTATTATTTTAGTATGCAGATTTTTTTTTGGTGGAACTTCTTTACTGTTGCTGAAGTTTGCTCATATTTCTTGGATCTTCTTATCTCTTACTTACATTTGCCACAATAACTTTCCTGGATTTTTTAATTTTATAGGCAAGACATTAACTTAAATGAAGTTCTGTCTCCCCTTTTCCATTAATCCAGATTAGGACAGCAAGTCTGATAGAGAGTAAAGTAGGTCCTTATGAAAAACATAGAGCAGAGATTTTATGGGATCACAAAGTGATAAGTTTAAAGCCCACTATCTTGGCTAGATGTTGGCTGTGAGTAACCAACCTTCAACTTGGTAGAGTCCATCAGTAAGACCTTTCTAGGTAGTCCGTCATCCAACCCCTACTTCAGCAGCAAAATAATGCTATTTTTGACTTGGCCAAATGTGGGGGGAAGTCATGGCTTAGCTACAGACAATACATACATACAGTACATAAATGATCCTCCTAGTTTATGTAAGGGAAAGTGAACATTAAGCTCTCCAAAATAACTCTCTAAGTTCTGTACATAGTTTGTCCTTCTTTCTTGATAATATACTCCCTATTCCTGTCGTAGTTCAGTTTTCATTTACTTAACTCTTTCCATTTCCAATTCAGTCTATTGAGTAACCCAGATGTAGACAAATAACATTCCATTCACCGCACAAGGAACCATAGGAAGGAAATGTGAGTCTCACATCTCACTTTGCATCCCAAAATCACATTTACACCTTGCAACCTATTCTGTCCTTTTGCTATATTTATTTATTTACTTATTTATTTATCTATCATATATCTCACGTGAGTATGACTCTGGCTAGTGTCCAACGATAATCAGGAGGCCCCTGTATAATATGTAGTTTTCATAGGTGCTTTCCACTAAATAGTAGAGAGGATACACAAGCCTTTTTAAATTTATTATTCTAACTTTGGAATAGTTCCGCTTGTGCAAGCATCCTTGCAACAAACTGTTTAAGCTTTATCCCTTAGACACAAGCTTTCTCCCTACAGAAGGACCAGCTGTATCAATAATCTGTCAACCTTCCTACTATGAAAGTTAGCAGCAATTTTAAAGCCTTTGAAGCAAACCAGTGGGATACCTAATTCTCAGAATTTTGGCAACTTCTGAAAATAGTCTACTATTTCTCAAAATTCGAGCTAATTCTGTGAAATTTTTACAACCATGAGTGACTTTTCCATGATGGTCTGTAGGATTATTACCAGCAGGGAACTGAAGATGTTTGAATCTTGCATCATATTTGACAAGTTGAGCCAGATTGCTTTTGAATCAATGCATGTTGAGTCGGACTGTTTTCCAAATTGCTGTTTGATCCATATCCTAATAAATAGCCGAGGAAGCAATCTTCCAACAGAATTTGGGATAGAATTTAAATATGTCATTTCCTCATGCAACTCAGCTGAAAAAGCAGAGTTTGAAGTCTGCCTTCAAAAGCATCATTTATAGAATCAGCCAGTTAAAATCTAACAGAGCTTAATTATGAACAAAAACAGTAGCCACTTTTTATTTTATTGTATATTTGCTAGACATTTGATCTATATCAAATGAGACACATTTTAAACAGAGAAAATAATACAGATGACATAAAATAGATTTAAATTTTTTAAAAAAAGAAATATGTCTGTCTACATATGTATATAGATTTTTTTTCTTCCCAGCACTTGCAGCAAGTGCAAGATCTGCTTTTTAAAAAAATTGTCTACATATACATAGAAATGTCTGTGGAAATGTATATATGCAATGGGAAGTCAATCAAAGTGGGTTAGCTAGAGCTGGGGTGAAAGGCATTGCTGTCAAAATCATTATTTTTCTATTGCAATTGTGATGTCCAAGAAAGGAGATGGATTCCAAGCATTTGTACAGGGGAAGTTCAACATACATACAAAATGGTCTCAACGTCTGCATCGAAATCCATCCAAATTCAAATCCACGGAAAAGCATTCTTCAAAAGGGATGCTATGAAGTCTCCTCTCCATTATCTTTAAATGGTAAATTTCAACGTCCTTCTACGTCGGGCAAAGACAGTACTGTGGAGATATTTGGGGCATCAATAAAAGCAATATAATAGGTTTGACTCTGACATTTGTAGGTCTGAGTCAAATAATCTTTGCATGTCTTTTTAAAAATTTAGATTTTTTAAAATATCAATTATTCAAACTAAATCAAGTATATGTACCACCGTGTATTAAATGAACCTATGGTTAATGTTTGAATAGTCAGGGAATGTAGAATATTTGCCATTCAAATTCTAATAGGGTAATTTTTAAGTGACTAATCTGGAATTAGAATCAGATACAGCTAAACTGAAGGGGGAAAAACCCTAATATTAAATTTGCCAAACTTCAGAAGATAAATTCAAGTTAAGTAACCAAGAGGAAAATATTTGTTCTGCAATGATATAATAATTATGATAATGCACAGAAACGCTTTACAATAGATCTCTCTCATCTGACTCTCCGTGGTCAAAATCCTGGTTTGATGGGAGTCCTGCGTGAATGTCCCATTTCAGCTGCCAACTGGGGAGAATTGTGGAAGAGTTATGATGGAAGCATCCGTAAAAAAAGGCAACAGCACTTTACAAAACAGTTCATTTAGGAAACTGTCACATGACCCTTTTCCTTGACTTTAAGCTAGCAATAAAACTGGCTGAGCTAACCAGCCTAATGAGGGAGAGAAAGAGAAAGAGAAAGCAGCAGCTCCTTTACTTCCCTCCATCTAATTATAAATATCATTGTCAAGTGACTCCAGGATCAGTTGAATCCTAATTGACCTCAAACACTCTACAGTGAAAAGATAGTCAGAACTGCCAAACTAAATATAAGAAAGATAAATAAACTGTAATTAGCAACTTAACTCCTAGTTCTCCGATGCGTGTTTTTTCCCCCCCCAAGCATAACTTGTAATTATGACGTCTCGTTTGAAAGTTAATTTTTCAGGCAGATTGCATAAACAAGTTTTCCTGCTTCTAGAAAATGAGCTGCCAAGCACAGGTTGTCATTCACACCTAAGCTATGGAATCAGGAACGCTAGGGCAGGCGGGAGCCATTCTTTAGCATGTGAGATCTCCCAGGTAAACCAGACAGGAAACAAGACTGGATGCACTAATTCTACTTTATTCTAAGGCTGCATTAGCAGAATCACGCAGGTCTGAAAGTACAAATTTCTTACCCGCCACTTTTAATTGCCTGATCAATGAGGGAAGGTCCTTCCTGAGTTGTTGTTTTTTTTAATATGACACAAAAGCACCTGCCAGTCCTGTCTCATCGTTTTATAGCAAGCATCTCTTCTTCTCTTTCCTCAAGGCCACTCATGCATTCCATTCCATCAGTGAATTCTTCAGGGTCACAGCTTTACCTAACACTCCCGTTAGCTTCTTTCAGATTTTTGGACAACGGAAAAAAAAATAAAAATGTGCACTGAACGATGTTCCCTACAATCTTGGGGTTTTTTTTAATTTCCATTTAAAATCGTATTTCCATTTAAAACTCTCTTTTCTTTAAAAAAAAAAAAAAGAAGCTATTTAAATTAAGCAATTCCTGCAACGTTTTGGAAGTCTACTGTTCCCTTGCCACAAGAAACCCCTTACACAACCTTTGCTCAGCCAGATGCCCTGCAAATACGTTGCGTTAAAAGAGCCATTGTTCCCGTCCTACTTCTGACTACTGAGAAGAAAATCCCTTCTTTTTTTTTAAAACAAGGCAGAAAGAGCTTTCACTCTAAAGGTATCATTGTAGGCATACAGAGGGAGATGTATGCTTGTGTAACAAGCAAAGGATTAGTATAAAATAACCGTGTGTGTACTGTTTGCCACATATACCATGGCACATTGGAAGTATGTGCTGTTTTTCACTTAATGCACCTGAACATTGGTCTGTCTGTACATTTATTTAATTGTATAATAGTGTGTAATCCTGCTGTTGGAAATCTGGATTATATTACCCATTAATTCAACAAAGGCATCCATTTCTTCTTGACCCACCATTTTCTTACCCTATTTGATAATGCTGTGCAAATTTGTAGATGCATTTAATTTTATGTTGGAGTGAAGAATTATATACATTTGAGTATGAGTGTGCATGTTGGACATCATTTTAACCAGTTCAAATGGACATCATCTTTTAACCAGTTCAAATGAGAAAATCTATTCAGTATTTATAAGGAAAAATTGTTAATCTGACAGTGATTAACAAGTTTAATGAGAGGCAAAAGATCACAATTCTATGCAGCTGAACTGATCGATGATATCAGCTAAATAATAATATATGTGATCTAGTTCTTCACAGACTAGGAAATCCTCAAAGTCCCAAGTGAGAAAAATAAGAGACCTTGACTGATTTTAAAACAGAATCTGGCTTCTTATGAAAGAAAAAACAGGTATAACTTTTCTTACTACCACTTTAAAAATGTATCTACAGTTCTCACATCGATTCCCAAACAAGTTCAGATTGTATTGTGAGAATTTTTATTGATTTAATTATGTACGAGACAGATAAAAATTCTTTTCCCTGCTTAGCCTTTAAAACATAAAGTTCAAAAGAAACATCACCTGAATTCTTCCATCTGAAGTCAGATTGTTTTTCCCGTTTTTGACTAAAGTGAGTACAGTATTGAGTGCACGTCAGGCTGAAAAGATAATACATATATGAAATCATGCCCCACTGCTTCAAAGAGAAGATGTATATAAAATTGGCTAATATTTGTCATTCCATTGTTCCAAATACACTTTCTCAGTGAGCTATGTCCAACTCAGATTGGCACCTCAGCTTTTCATTACTAAAGAAGACCTTTCTTTTCGGTAACCTCAAACAGGAGGATTAGATCCTTGCATCAGAAAGGAGGAATCAAAGAATCGCTGAAAGCTCAAAAGAAAATATTCATGGGCCGGTGAGATTACTTCTTTTATTTTATTTTTTTATTTTTTGCTGTTAGACACTGTGATGTTTTAAGCGTATACCTAGTGCTTTCTTACACATGCTGAGTAACCAGGCTAATTAAAAAGCCCATACAGCTCTTGTTAAAATCTGTTCAAATTTTTGGAGCACCTGTTATAACAGAATGCCCACAGACGTGATAGTTTGGAGCCGAGACACCTGCTACCTTATGTCTCACAGTATGTTCAGTTTTAGACTGATAGCTGGGAGGGGGGGGACTCACTTTTTGACATTTAACAATCTCCTGAAATGATAAGAAATTAATAAGAAAACTTGAAACATTTAACTCTTCTGTGATCACTTCACTTAATTACACCTCTGCTCCTGTGACAGGAGCACAAAAAGATTTGGGGGTAACATTTACATGAGAAGAAGAACATAGTTGTTGAATAGTTTTTAAAAGGCAAGAATCTTCATACCACCTTGCTTTGCTGTGTAGTAGACACAGTGCAGATGGTTTATTTTATCTAAAGGAGAAATGTCTGTCATTTTCAGACTAAAATTTTCCTATCCTAGATTTTTAAACTATTCCATCTACTCACAAAATTTGCATTGACACAAATGCACTAAATTGTTGCTATTGTTAGTGTTTTATGCCACCACTTACTTATCCCTAGGCAGTTTACAGTGAAACATGTTATGGTTTCATTCTTCACCCAGCCTCAAACAATGAGCTTTCACATCCTGTTATATCAGGACCAAATAGAGATAAGATTATGCAAAATGTTATTGTAAATGGTTGCTCAAAGGTGTCCCCTCTTTTGAATAAATCTTATTCCCATGTCAACATACCTTAGATTACAAAGCTTAGACTAGATAAATTTAGCAGCAAACCTCCACACAATAGGCAGAACATGAGAGAACACAGTTTTCTCTATGCCGGCGTTATGAAAATGAAATCTGATCTGATGATCCAAACTATTGCTTCTCACTCCTGTCACCCAAAACATCAGCAATTCAAGTAGCTTTTGACGGTCAGTTTAGAAAACTGGAGATTGCTGGGATTTGATAGGAAAGAGTGAAGTCCCCAGATGAACTAGGATTTATGCTAAGAAGTCATCGTTGCCTTAGGAATATAACAGCTCACTTCCAGCATTTGCAACTTCACGTAGAATGAATTCATTCTGCACAAGAGTGCTTCTGGGACGTGCACATTCCTGTTGTCAGCATATTTTCATTCAGAACCAGCTTGGAGAAAATCCATCTTTGATTTCCACTCGCTGGTGAACAAGTGGCAATGACTGCTCCAGTAAAACTTTGGTTTTTCTGAACTTGGATGCCATGGACTTCACATGTAATGAATCTAATTCATTAGGGTTTACCTAATTTGTGAAGGTGTGATGGTATACATTTTGATTCCCTGGACTTGGAAATAACAGACCCCTTCACATTTTTGTTCTTTAATATGAGGTTTCATTGCATGCTAATGAATGGTCCTGGAGGCTATTGGTTATTACCAGAATCAAAGCCATCATGCCACTGAATACCAGACACTGGTATTCTTTCATGTTTTGCTTTCAGTTTTCTAATTGTTTTTGAGTGACCACCCAGGAGTAAAATGTCAGATACCTAGGTCTTCAGACTGACCCAATTAAGGACTTATTGTGTTTCAAGTAGCTGCCTATGATACCTTTCAATCTATTACTCTATATTATCTTTGGCACTCTCATTTCTCTTTATTTCATCAGATACATATCCCATATATTCAAAACATTAACCAGAATTCAAAAAGATTATCCTAAGCAGTCCTACTGCTCAATTTGCTTCATGGCTAGAAATCCTTTAATTTGCCTAGGGAATTATATTTGGAGTTGCAAAGATAGTTGGATATAGCATAGTGGAGGGTCTTCCAATCAAATATTTGGATGTGTATTGAAGTCATTCTTTGGAACCTTTACATTCTCTAAGTTGGCTGCCACAAGTAAGTTCAAAGGCATCTTAGCTTTCTTCTTGTCTGTATAATTTGTTCTCTATGTTAAAAGAAAGTTGTCCATGGGGTCACGATGGGTTGGACACGACTTCGCAACTAACAACAACGTTAAAAGAAGCCTACTATGTGGGGTCCTTGGTGCTCTCTGAACCTGGTTGTTTTCTTGCAGATGTTTTATTACCCAAGCTAAGTAACATCATCAATATTAATCAGCCTACTAGACAAGCACAATGCTAATGTCCAAATAAAACTGAACAGCTTGAAGAATATTTGAAAAGGAAAAAAAAAGGCAATTTTTGGTTTTTTTGGTCATGTTTGTGGCATCTGACCTGACTTTGACTAGGATTGCTAATCACGCAAACCAAGAAATTGCATTCAAGCTTAGCATGATGCATGCATGCAAGTGTGGTATATGACCTCCTTTTTCCTTCTTTTTGACTCATGAGAACAATATGGTTTAGGGACTAATACTATCAGAAGGAATACAAGACCACAATTCCAAAGATTAAGTGTAAGTGAGCACCTTATCACTTTTTGATCAAGCTTCATGATCTAGATCAGCTTTATTAGTGTCGCCAGATGTGCTGAGACTTTTATTCGTATGGATGGAAATTCTTTGAGTTGTAATCAAAACACGTCTAAGAGGATGGCAGGTGAGAAAAAGTTGGAAGAAGGATTTAACAGAGCAATTTATCAGAGCATGTGAGAATGTTGATAATACACTTTTAAGGAATTACCCTTGAAAGCAATCTTGTTTCCCAGGCAATTTATCTAAGGGATTATGGAATAGAGTTTTTCTATTTTTAGTATCTGAGTGGTGAGCTGTAAATAGTGCTCTGAGGAGGAGGCTTGGAATCAAACATCAAGGACAAAAAGTGTTGGAGTGGCCTTTTGGAGACCAGGATTTAGAGCACGGATAAACCAGGTTGCCAAACTAATGCAAGGAGGGGTACCTAGTGTACATTCCACCACACTGCTGCCGCTGTTGTTTTTTTAGACTACAAAACTGCAATACAACTGAAAACTGGATGTTGATGTTTCCAGCACAGTTTATCATCACTGGAAGTGTCTGAAGTTTAAACTGAAAAACTTAATTGGTTTCACATATAAAAAGTTATTGCAAGTTCCAGGAAGTGTTAGTTGTGGGAATAGAGCTAGACAGAGCTTTGGTAGTAATCTGCTTTTGAGGCAAATCTCAACAAGCAGGCAGGTGATAAGCCTTTGTGGATGCCATTGGGACAAAATGCTGCAGCTACAGATTACTGTTGATAAACAGATTTTGGAATTAATTAGTTGTGCATAATTATCCCAAGTCTCAAATCTCACTAACCGAATACAAATTTGATGCATTTGTTGGTACACCCCATAGTTACTCACAGAAATTGTTTCTTCTCAACTGAGGTGACATTTCAAGTGGAAACTTGCACATTTTCATGTTTGAACCACTTGGCTCCACCACTTTCACATCCAGATAAGAGAGGATTATAGTTCAGCAATACAGAACGTGCTTTCCATGCAGAAGATCCCAGAGAACAGAGCCAGCATCCTCAAACTGAATTGACAGTCTGGACTCTGGAGGATTCCTGCCGGTCTGCAGGAACCCGGTATGGGAACTCTGTGACCTCTCATGGCCCCGGAGTCTATGGATTTTGGTGCACCTCTATATGCCTTCCTGATGTAGCAATCACTACTGGGTTTTTTTTTTTTTTTGAAAAGCCTTTTTGAAAAATAATAATAATAATAATAATAATAGCATTAGATTTATATACCGCTTATCAGTGCTTTTTACAGCTCTAAGCGGTTTACA
>JANHJO010010274.1:137640-155211 GCA_032468235.1 Pseudoxyrhopus heterurus
AGCCGGCACTGCCTGGCTGAAGGGACCCGCAGGAGGCCGACCCTGTGGGATCTAACAGGGCGCTGGGAAACATGTGGCAGGAGGCGGTCTCGAAGATAGCCTGGCCCTGAGCCATGTAGGGCTTTAGAGGTAATAACCAACACCTTGAATTGCACTCGGAGACTCGGAGACCAATGGGTAAAATCCTCAAATTAAACAAAACAATTCATAACCATATATTGGAGGCAGTCTAGGGGGTAAAAAAAGAGAAGGAAACACGAATTATATTGAAAACCAACAAATACAAATCTATATGCTTTCCCAAGGAATACAAACATGTGGCTTGGCTGACTTTTTTTCGAAAACAATTCCCATAGTTCTGTGACTGCAAACACTTTTCTCTGAGACGTGCAAAATCTCCCTGCACACAAAAGAGAGCATCCAATACAAGTATTTTCCTGCTGGTCGTAAAGAGAAAGAAAACGCTACACAGAATGCTCCAATCTTCTGATTTGTAAAATCAGAGAACTGGAAGGAATTTCAAGAGCAAGTCTCATCCAAGTCCCTATGCTGGCAAGATTTCTTACACTTGAATAACCTCTGACAGATACTTAACACATCTCCTTCAGAGCAGATCTCACAACTATTTGTTCTATTGTTTAAAATGTTTGACACTTTCACATTTTCCCTTCTGCACAATTTATACGCTAGACCTTCCTCTATTTGGCTTTTATTTCCTTTGTTCTGGCTATGAGTCAGATAAAGTTTTATTTATGGATGTCGCACAAAGGAAGGGTAGAAGGGAGGCCACTGGTCTTATTCTGGTCCTCTGTCCAGGAGTCAATCATATCATCATCCATTCTTCAGTCCCACTGGTAATTTGTATCTACCACCATATTCCTAATGATCTGGGATTGCAAGTTTTCTTTTGGCTGCTGAATTGATAACGCCTTCCAGAAGCAAGATTTCAAAAAGTCTGTAGTGATTAAATAGGCGGTTCACATTGCTACAGTTTTCTTTATCCACTTTTTAAGGTTTCCTTTACTCTTCTTTCCAATTATTCTTCTGCAACAAATTGCCTTCTTCTAGTCGTTACATGAGTCTATAATCTAGCCCAGACCATAATTTTCATTTCATTCAAAATGGCTGGATTACAAAACCAGACTTTTTGATTCCCTGATTCCCTTTACTGAGGACTATTTGGAACTCTTCTCCATTCCACTACGCTGCTGCTTCTCCTCAGCCAAGCCAATACTAAGAGCTCATCTCATGGCCTTCTCCGCCTTTACTCATGAGGAAACTATCCTAGAATAAAAATTGTTGCCATCCCTCAGCAATGAAATCAGTCAGTATCGCTCTCCTCACACAATTGGACACAAGTTATTTTCAGGATACAGATAGTCCTCAACTTACAATGGCACTGGAAAAAATGGCACTTATGACCGTCACAATGCATATTACGAATAGTCCTCGACTTACAACCACAACTGAGCCCAAAATTTCCCTTGCTAAACAAAGAAGTAAAGTGAGTTTTGCTCCATTTTAGGACCTTTCTTGCCACAGTCATTAAGTGAATCAGTGTGGTTGTTAAGTCAGTAACGTGGTTGTTAAGTAAATCTGGCTTCCTCATTGACTTTGGTCGCCAGGTCACAAAAGATGGTCACATGACCCTGGGACACTGTAACCATCATAAATAAATGCCAATTGCAAAGCTTCCAAATTTTGATCATGTGACCATGGGGATTTCTCTTGCCAGTAAGCATGAAGACCTTCAGTTCCTCATCAACAGAGTCACAGAAATATCTGAAAAACACGGCTTGAAACTTAACACCTCAAAAACCAAGATCATGGTCATCATTAATTTACCACCAGTAACTTCGGAAGGAATACCACTAGAAAAAGTTGAAAGGATCACGTACCTCTGTTCTAATTTACATGAAAGCTGGAACATGACCACTGAAGTAAAAATAAAGATAGAGAAAGCTCGAACAGCATTCTTCAAAATGAAAAAGGTCTTCTGCAGTCACAACATAAGCCTAATATTGAAAATCAGGCTTGTCAGATGCTACATCTTTTCTATCCTGCTCTATGGAGTGGAGAGTCGGTCTCTAACAGAAAGCCACTTGAAGAGACTGGAAGCATTTGAAATGTGGATTCACAGGCAGCTGTTACTTATAAGTTGGGTTGACAAAATCAGAAACGAGGTGGTAATATTTTGGACATTTGATGAGACACCCAGAAAAATATGGCATACTTCACTGAATCCTCCAAGGATTGAAGGCAAACAAGGTCCAGGCAGAAGAAGAACATCATGGGTTCAAAATCTAAGGGACTGGTTTAGGCAAAACTCAGCAGCCCTTTTTCATGCGGCTGTTGATAAAAATAGGATCGCCAACATCCGATGATGGATATGGCCCAAGAAGAAGAAGAAGGCCATGGGGATGCTGCAATGATCCAAAGTGTGAAAAACGGTCACTATTTTCAGTGGTGTTGTAATTTCAAACAGTCACTAAACAAATGGTTGCAAATCAAAGGCTAACCTGTATAGAACTGCTTTCTCCTAAATTTGTTAGTCTTCTGGCCTGGCTAAGGGGCAAACAGCTGTTAGCTTTATTTTTGTATAATCATGGGAATATCAATCTGTTTGAAAACTTGTGTTCAGTCTTCAATAAAGAATAGGACAGTGATGAAAATCATATGATAAAAAGTGGGATTCTGGGTTTGATTTTTAAGACTCCTCTGCATGAAGGGTGTTATTATAACCATGATTAATGATATGTGGCAACAGAAAGGAGAGCCATAGATGACTTCTTGACTCACAGAAGGGGGGAATGGCATGGAAAATATTTTAGAAGGGACCTTCCATACTAAAAGAAAAAAAAGAGGAGAAATAGTTTCAGCTTTGTGAGATTCTATTAATGGAACATTACAATAAAGATAGAGGTAGTATTCCTGGTTATGCTACTTGTCTGGACTACTTTTTAAGGCTAACACACTCTGTATTCTTTCTGCAGTTACTTGCTAATGATTTTTCTCTTGGTGGATGTTATTGAAAACAAACTTGGGGAGAATAAATTACTTGGGGAGAGGAGGCAGAATAAAGAGTGATGGATGATGAAAAAAAAATAAGGACTTATTCTCACTAAGTTGGCCACTTGTTTCAGTATAAATACAGTTCTGCCACATTCAAACAAATTTGGAATTTTATTCCAAATTTTATACTTTTATTCTCTTAGTCTCTGGAGGAAACTGAAGTACAAAGAGGAATAACCTTCTGTTAGGAAAGAACTAACCTAATCATTTGAGGAACGGTGATGACCAAAGAATGAGCAATGCTTTAAAGTTAATAGGTTATTTCACGCTATGCCCGGGCCAGGATTTTCGGCTTTAGCCTGATTAGGGAGTTTCTTAGCTATATCCCATCTGAAAATGGTAGGAAATGTTTTCTCCGATGTTTAGCAACTGTAATAGGAGAGCATTCTAAAGTTTGCCAAAAGAGAGTTCGGAATCTGCTTGCAATACTGGGCCTATCCTACACCAGCCACAGCAGTCCTCTGTAAGATTTCAGTTCTGGTCTCTGGTAAATGTTATCCCAAAGGTGCTTTTTTCAAGAGGCAACTGGGCTTTCTGGTTTTTCTTCTTCTGATCAAGGAAGCAGTTGAAGTCTGAAAATAAGACTAAGCTTGACAATACTTCATATAAGATGGATAATTCTTTACCATGAAGAAAACTAAGAAACTATAATTTAATGGCCTGGTCATGAGTTTGGAGTACCCTTACCCTACTTTTATTCTCTTATATTTTATGTTATGTTTCAGACCTTTCTTTATCCATTTCCAGACAAAATTTCATTGATTTATTTCAGTAGAATTTTGTCTGGTCCATTTCAAGCCAGAATCAGTGATTAAAACAAACCAAAGGAAACACATGCAAGAAGTATACAACAAATGCTCTGTAGCACTTCAGCATCAGTTTGCTGTACACAAATTCAGCATTGACCCGCATTGCAACTTAAGTGTGAAAGCATGAGAGCTGTTTGATGTTATCACTTTCACGATAGAAAGTCAAGATCATTAAAGCTGTAAATGTGTTGATGCTCTTTTTCTAATATAGAAAATCATATAGTAATTCATTTTGAAGAATAGCATGGTCAAAGGGTAGGACCACAAAACAGGAAATGATCTGATCTGTACATAAAGTTCATTTGCTAAATTCAACTCTCAGGTTTTCTTTTTTTTAAATTTGGTTCGATTGTACTCTAGCCTAGGAAAAAGAGCGCGACAATCCTTTTATTACAATGTGAATATAATTTTATGTGGGTGTGTTGTGTGCCTTTGAAAGAATAGGTAATGACCTTTGTGACTATCTAACAAGGTGATTTTGTCCCTAGAACCAACAGGGAAAAAATGGCCAGCCAACTAGAGTAACAAAACCACCAATTTATCCAGAACTTAGCCACAAAAACTTCCAAGAGTAAATATTCTCTATCTTAAAATGGCTTTTCCCAGCCTAAATGCCCTCCAGATGTAGAGGGTTCTAAAATCAGAATTTCCAGCAATGCTATGCTAGCTAGAGAATTCTGAGATTTAAAGTCCACAACAGGAAAGGGGAAGACCATCTAATGACTATCATGCAAATGGTATGAATGGATTTCTGACGTTTCTTTCTTGAGTCATCAATCCTTCCATAACTAGTTTTGCATTTCATTGCAACATATCCATCTAGTACATTGCAGTTAAAGTGAAGTGCTTGTGGGCATAAACTAAGATTGCTTTGTATATGAAAATGAAAGAATAAAACCAAATGGGTTCACAATCCAAAGAACACATACAGAATAAATCATTTCTATTTAGAGTACGTACATCTCTTATAGACCACCATAGAATTGGCTTAAAATTCTATAGCACAAATCTGCAGCAGTACTGATACTATATGCAGCTTGCCTAACTGCTTTTACCATCTGTGTATACTAACAGGTTATATAAAATATTGTATTGTCTTCTTCCCTGTTATGTTATGATATACTTATTCCACCAGGTACTTGAAATTGAGCTTATTGAATTATTGTTTATGTTGTCGATTTTGTTAGCACTGGTATCACTTTTATTAGTTTCACATATGCAGACATTGTTTTAAATAGACAAGTTTACACTTTAATATTTTAATATTATGTGTTCTTGCTTCTGAACCTGTCTTGCAAGTGATACAGATATACTGCAAATAATGGGGATCGAACATGAAGACAGATTCCTAGGATAAGAAACTACAGCTTCTAAGATAATTTCCCTCCAGCACCAACTTGACCATGTGAGCTAACCATACCAATGGTCACAAGGAAGATGTCACAATATTTAGCTGGAGATACTTTCAAGCTAAAAAAAAAATCCTGAATAAGAACTTGAAAAATTTCTGGGGAGATTCATGATAAGCCCTCCACTAAATTCAACAGCCTGAGTGCCAGTACAATGGAGTTTCATAGAACTAATCTCATTGAGGCTCGAACATCTTTTTTTGAACAATTAAAAAGAAATAAAACCATCAGAAATGAAATTATATGTAATAAAATTGAAGGGCTTCCATATTTTTTTCTCAGATAAGGTTGTGCAGTTGGAGACACAACTGTTGTCGCATATGTGATATGAAATAACATATCCATTTGATCTGGATTTGTATAGGGGAATTGATTGCTTCTTGTGCTACAAGCATAGCCTTCTATCCTGCATTTGTGATACAGAAATACCTGGACATAAATAATAAGCAGATGGTCCTTCTCTTCCATAAGTGGGAACCTCTTGTCCTCCCAAACACATCTATCATTTTCAACATTACTTTCATCGAGTATGGTGATTGTAATAGATTTTAAGAATCAGGTCAGTTTTAAGTGAAACACAAATTCTATGACTTAATCCATTTCTACGTAGTGATTACAGGATTGTAATAGAGCATTTGAGACTAGAGAATCAACACCATAAGGGGTGGGAGTTAGTTTTAGCAGAAGAAAATATTTCCATTTGTTTTGGAGAGGGAGTGGAAAAGAGCATTTTCCATGTAAATTCTGTAAATCTGTTCAATGATGATAAATTACTAGCTGGGGGCACAAGATCACCAAAGAAGCAGTTTGAGATGATTGAATTTAGAAAAAAGTCGGCAAAAAGTAGTTGCTGCTACCATCTGGTAAGTAAAATAAAGAGGTCAAATACATTTATGGACTGGAGAGAAATAGATGAGAAAAATCACATAACAGATCCTGCTACATCGAAAGCTGCCATACTCACTAGCATTCTGCAGAAATGCCTTCTTTCTTTTGCTGGATATACCGTATCTATAATTGAGATGGAAGAGGGAATCCACTCGTAGTTCCAAAAATTTAGCTAAACAAGTGTAGATATCTCCATTTCCAAGATTGAAGATTATTCTGTCTGTCTGTCGATCGATCTACCTATCAATCTACCTCACGTCTATTATCTATCTACCTATCTACCTATTTCTATCTGAGGTATGAGATGTTACATTATGTAACACACACACACACACATATATATAACATACAGTATATAAAACACACAAACGTGTGTGTGTGTGTATATCTCAAAGAAACTGTGGGGATGTAGAGGCTACAACATGTCTTTAATGGAAGGAGGTTACTGACAAGGGAGCATTGGAGGCTGAGAGACAAAAGCAAGGAATATGTCTCTGCCACTTCTTTGCCTTACTTTCTCTGCCTCAGATATGGCTTTTGCTGAAAAAGCAGTTTTGTTGTTTATAAGAGTGGGTATTTCTCCCTGTTATTGAAGCACAAAATTGCTTCAGCTTAAGAAGATCAACATTCAGGGTATTCTACTTGTTGATTTTTGCTGTCTTTATGACAACCTTCAGACACACCTATCATGGACAAAAAAAGTATATTCATGGAAGGAAAGAATACTGGTCTTTTCAAGTTTCTTCTAAGACAAACATTTGTTTTCAGTGTCTGAGAAGAGTTGAGATTTTCTTCATTTCACCATTTTGAGGTAGGTTTTTTTTTTTTTGCTATTATTCAGTATGAAGAACACTGGTTCATCTATTAATCCAAATCCACCTTTGGCCCTTCTCTGCTTTTGTGCAGTTTACAGCAAAAAGGATGCTTCCAAACAATTCAGCTACATGTGTCATTATAATGGATCAATTAAAGCCCTCCATGTTCTCTCTCTCATACATATATGCACAAAGTTATTGATCAGTGGCATTCAGATATCTCCAAATGGAACTCTCTGGAAAAAGATAGAAATCTGTGATAATGAAAAGGATTTACAGAGGCTTATTCTATCCGACATTTCCAAAATGTTGCCAAAATATGCCAACTCTTTATTCCTCTTTAGGCATCTGCATCCATCATAGAGAAAAGAATCACTTCGGCTTTGAAATAGAGAAGAAAAATATCCCTGTTCTAAAAACTATATTCAGTTCAGGAATCTGTATGAGGTGATTGAAATGGCTATTAAAGCAAGATGGGTCTTAAAAATGACCCATAAAAATGCCAGAAGTTCCTTCCTTCCTTTCATATAAAGTACCAGTAGCTCATTTAAAAGAGAAAAAACAAGATCGTTTTCTCTTATTCTCTATTATTATTTCTGAAGTATCTACATTTACCTGTTTTTTTATTAACTCTATCCAATATACATACTTTTAATAGATGACTGTGCAAAGAGATTTTAGACCAAGGAAAGAAGTGGGCAATTTGGTTATAAATATTATTTATTATTATTTTAATGACTTACAAGCATAAACTGTTATGACATGAAGAGAATGCAGCTAGTCTCTAGTCTATACTGTGGAACTGAATTAAATAATATCCAGGACACCTTTTCTACTTTTGCCTTATGACTGCCACTGTGAATTGAAAAACCTCTTAATCAGTTGCACCAATGGCTCCTGCTTGCTCCAGTGTAAAATATCAGCAGCATAACTGAAATCCATTTCCATATGCTAGAAGGCAGGACCACATCAGCCGGGCCATTTCTTGGATGTTACAGAGCTGACAGTATAGTTTACCTAAACTGAGAATTGATTACATGAACCCCTGTATAAAAACAGTTAAATGCGGTAGCCCAACTCGCCATAGTCTTTTTATATACAATTTTATTGCTTTTAGAATAATAGAAAAAAGGAAAAAACAAAGGGAACAAGCACAAAGATGCACACATACATTATCAGAAAAAACCCTTAACAAGTGGTTAAAATAAGTGAGGAAAAATGCAACAGAAAAAAAAGAAGTAAAATGTAGAGAATGTCATTACAAAACTAAATAATTACAATTCTCCTGTATTTCTTAGCAAATGGGAAAGCATCTTAACTTCTATAGCAAGAGTGTCAATGGACCTTAAACTATGAATTATACAACAAAAAATAATATTTACAATTTATTGGACCCCATTACATCTGAATAGTAAAAGGTTGCCTAAAACTACATTCTGTTGGGGATAGTTATTAATACAATTTATATGCTCCTGAAGGACTCTTATAATGAGGACAATTCTTTAAAACACATTTTTTTTACAATGTACTATATTTACTAAATTTTGGAAGAAAGTAGACTATATAAATGTGATTGTATGACAAAACTAAAATTTCAAAGGATAATATTCTTTTGAATTACATACCTAGCACATGGAACTAAGACAACTGGACAATGTAAAGGATTCTCAGTGTCCTTATTATAGCTAAAAGACTGATCTCACAACATTGGAAAAATAAATGTATGGACCCTTTACTCAATGGATTGAAGACCTGATTATACTTACTACTTATGTGAGGATTACCTATAGATGCAGACTATTGATAAGTTTAATGATATATGGGACTCACTTCTACAAAATACAGTAGGTTTTTAAAAAGCATAAGAGTTATATGTGTATTAGTTATAGATACATATTTGCATAATGTTTGCATTTATAAATATATATAAATAGTAATTGTTTACTGTTGTAACAACATTTTAGCTCACACTATTTTTGAGAATGGATACTCTTGGTAAAAATTGCTTAAATCTAAATGTTTAAAAATATGAGGTAAGAGATTCAGTTCTGTTAATCTATGCACGATTCAGCAGAATGCTTTTTTAAAAATCTGATTTTCTACTTGAAGCTGAAGTGATGCAAGTGAGGATCACAGACCAAATTTGACACAAATATTATGGTGCTACGTTGCTGTGAATTGTGGGCACACAGTGAGGATACTATATTCATGCCTTCTCTAAAATCTGATATATTTTTGACTAAATTTCCTTTTTGCTATTTTTTCCATTCTTAATTTTTTTGTGGTGAAATGCCAAAGTGTACATTATCAGTCAGTTACAATCCCACCATCCTTATGGCCTTCCAGCTGCATAGAGGTATTTTGAGTGATATTCCGCTTGCTTCTCCCCGTTCCTGTTTATTTGGTTTTTCTTCCGCATACAGAATAATGTGTTAGATTTATTTACTAAACAATTATGGTTTCCAATATTGTCTCATTTCACAATGATGAAAAATATATTCTTATTTTTAAAGTACAAGAACAAACCCGATGCTTAGGCACTGTGGTTTTAAACATGGAAAACGCTCAATCTGAAAATGAAATGTTGCAATAGCTGGACATTCTGTTGCTTTTTGGTATTTTGGTAAATTATGATGGTATTGGTTTGATTAAATTAGTATATATCAGATTACTGGTGCATTATACTTTTCGTTTTCTCAGAACTTGAAGATACTAGAGCTTGAAGCCTACTCTTAGAATTTGGCTTGAATGCTAGAAATTAATGGAGCTCAACAGTCCTTTCTCACAAAAATTCACTCCTAATAATCTCTAAGCTTTCTTCACTTGAACAATACTGTTTAAGAGTGGGTAAAATTTTTGTTAATGCTATTGTGAAACAGAGGGAACTGATAGGGAGTAGTTCTATCAGGAACAAAGGCAACTCTAACTTTGCCCATCTTTGATTTGGAATACAGGTAAAAATCTTCTTGCTGTGAAATGCTTTTTTATGTATTTTCAGAAACCTCCTTCATCGGTATTGTGTTCATTGATAATAATATATGCCCATTAATTTATCAAAATGGGTCAGATGTCAAGGGAAAAACTATAAAACTATCTCTAGGTAACAGTACACTGCTCTCCTGTTTGGTTCTTAACTTCTCACTTCTGTAGAACATGCTTATTGGTTTATTTAATCTTTAGTTGTTAGACATGCAAATACGTTTGAGCTCAGAGTGAAGAGTGATAACTACAACTTCCCCCATTCAGTCCCAAGCAAGTAATATTATCTAGATTTAAAAAAAATAAGATTTTCAACATGGTTTTACTAATTTTGTTTCCAGGGGCACTTGGAGAAAACAAAGATCCAGAAGAATGCAGCAGATCAACTCACAGCATCATAGAATCGTAGGATGCTTTTTTTTATTATATGTGATTCATATAAAGGAGACAGCAAACCTGTCCAGAACCATACTTTTATGAAAAAGTATGATTTTATACAAATAGCATTCTGAAAGCAGCACCCATATTTAGTTTTTTAAAACGTACAAGATTTAATTTTAACATTATCGAAGTATTAAGAGGTATTGTAATCTACGCAACACCTATTTACAAGATGGGGATATTGTGGTGACTTGAATGGTTAAATTTGGAACAGCATGTGAGAGAAAAAGAAAGTGAGAAAGGGGGAGAGAAGAGGAGGAGAAGCAAACTGTTTAGATATGATACCTAAGCTGATACCCAGAACTGATTATTACCATATCTATCCAAAATAAAACAATCCCTCCCCCAAAAGGATATTAGATAAAAATAACACAACGGCCTCTGTTAAATCTTCAGTGAATCTTCAACACCTTTCAGATGTTATTGTTAAATTATCTGGGGGGGAAATCATTTGTTTTTCAGGTAAATACTGTATACATAAGTCAGGATTTTTTTTTTCTGGTAACCAGTAAAGTCCATCCATATGGACATTAACACTTAAATCGGTTGGGCTGTTTCTGATAATTATGCAAACATAAGAACCTAAATTTGATATCTTGAGCAACACCATCTGTAATGTACTGCTCTAGGTGCACTATTAACAAACATTGAAAAATGAAATTTTTTACACTATCTTCAGCTACTCACAATGTACTTTAAACCCAGATGCCTCCATATTTAATGAATCAGGTAATTACAGACACTGCCTAAGATTTCAAAAGAAGAATGCTGGCAGGTAGTATGAAAATCCAACAGATGTCTCAGGCCACGTCTGACAGCACTTCAAATCTTCCCAGAACTTTTGTACTATGTTGTGAAATTTTCCCCCGCCCCCTCCAAATCATGTCACTATTTCCTTTTCAAATACAAATTAATTAAATAAAAACGTCTGGTTACTCTGGCATTTAAAAGCAGAAGAGGAGACTAGAACAATGGGAATAATATATTAAAAGGTATCTCAAAAATAATTTGCAAATTTTAAAGATTCTCCAAAGATCATTAACAAAAAGCAAAACAAAAAAAACACCCCATTGTTTGTATTTTTCCAATGCATGTTCAAAGCTTGGATTTTTATCCAAGTTTCTATAAGTGATTATCATTTTATATGAATCACCTGTCTACCCAAAAATCCTACCACTTAAATCTAAGATGGATTTATTTCATTTCAAAATTAGTGCATGTAATCCTTTGCAAAATGTAAGGAAATGTACAGAGGAAGAAAAAAGGGGAGCATAAATAATATTCCTATAGCCACTTTTCAATTAGCATTATCATGGAAACTTCCAACCATAAAATTAACAGTAAACACAAAAATATGCATTGGTAAAACAAGCTCTTTGCTATCAAATGCTATCTATAAAACTGTAGCAATAAGAACAGTACATGTTACTAAAACTGTGCACATTGTTCAAGATTTGATCTACTGTAGCATCATATCCATATGTGTAACACTCTATGCTTTGTTGAATGCATAAGATTCAATTGTCCTCCTGTGGGTTGTTGTTGTTGTTGTTGTTGTTTTACTTTCATTGTAAACACACCAGGACCCAATCATAACTGAGAGCACTAGGAATAAATGGGGAAGACTTAAAACATCTCCTTGTAATGGCTTTGCTAAATTCATCTCTTGCAAGTAGAGCCTGGGCACAGAAGCAGGCTAACACATACGCTACAAGATCTAAAAGAGATGAGCAGTACTGTATTTACTATAGGGAATAGCCAACTAAAAAGCAATGTATTTCAACAAGTAACTTTGGAGAAAACATTCCTTCATTTGGAAGTCATTAGCAAAAAAACCCTATCAAGAAACCTTTTGAAGAGGATTGGTAATGATCTTAAGAAGCGTGTGAATTTTTCTATTAATTGGTGGTCCTGTATTTCTTGCTTCTGAGTCAAACAAAGCTTTGTAGATCAACATCAGCACTTCACATTGTACCTAGCAAACACTGTAGAAGGGTTACATTTATTCCAAATATTGAATCCTATAGCAATTTCAGGTGGGTGGCTCCTTCCACATAGTGGAAATAAAAGTGCTGTTTTGTGAAATATCCAGTTGGGATCATGCCACAATATAAATAGAACATTCGTTACCTAAGTAATTTGTATCCTTGCCCTACCATCCTTTTTTAAAAACTCTCCTATGCACTGGCTCAGGAATTCACACTGTCTTATTTTACTGGAGGGTTCATTATTTTTGTAGTTGGTCTAGTGGAAAATTCCTTGCAAATGGCTGGTGGCTGATTGTACATTATGGTCTTTTTCTTCTTTGCATTTATCCATGGGACAAACATGCCCTGGTATCTTTACCATGGATCTCCATGACATTATCCTCAAGTCACCCTGAGTTTGTATCTTCTATTTGTTACTAAAACTCTTGTTCCTGTAACCTTTATTTGAGTGAAATGGTGTATTTTAAGGCAACAACTTTGAAACCAAGGTACCTCAAATAGGCCAACTTACAAAATGTATCCAAAATCTGGGATCCATTATTCCCATGGATTTGAAAAATTAGCAATTTTTATGAAACAGTTTATGACATAAACTGTCAAAGTTTTGACATAAACTGTCAAACTGTCATAAAACATTTCCTATGCTGATGTTTGACTGTGCTATACAGTTCAATATGGGCTATTCTCAAGGGAGATATGTCTCTGACTGTAACTTCTCCAACTTTTCCAGTTATAAATTTCATTGTTGAAAATGTTGAGATATATGATAAGGAAATATCTCTGAAATGATAATGTATCATGGGTTATATAGTTGGTTTTAAAATTGTGTTTTCTCCCATTATTCCAATCTATTGAAAGACAGCTTCAAGCTGTATGACACTAGTCAGATTTTGTCTTTCATTATCCTCAAGAAAATTGTGTGAGACAATAGAGATAGGCTAGAGACCAGCAACAGGGCAGCAAAGTTCATGCCAGTATGATTTTCTGCTAATTCATTGATGGATGGAGAACAGCAACTCAGCAATGGGAAAAGGCTTCAAGGGAAACCACAGGTACATATTGTTGACTGCCCAACTACTACAAAAGGAAATGCTTACAGCTGTTTGCTCAGTAGTCGGGGGAGAGAGAAATGAAACAGCATAACTCTGCACAGATCTAAGATGGCTGAAGGAAAGGAAGCATAGTGAGGGAGATATGACCCATGCTGTTAGCCAAGGAACAGAAAAACTGACCTACCAACTTAGAAAAAAAAACATTGGAATACATTCTCACCTTTGGCTAAAGATGATAATGTGAGATCTTTGGCAGAAGCTAGACATTCTGCTTGGAGGAAATGGGCCAGAACTACATCAATATTTTTCAACCTTGGCAAATTCTGGGAGTTAAAGTCAACATATCTTAAAGTTGCCAAGATTGAGAAACACTGAAGTAAGCAATTGTTCTGCAACAACAGCACACAATATTGTGAGGATATCCAGTAAACTGCCAAGGAATGCATCAGGGTTCATCTGTTCAATTGTTTTCTGAAACAGTTAAAGTTTCTGAATGCCCCTGTTTGTCTTTATCTTCAGTATCCCACCCTGTTCAAAAGTAATTGACTCATTGTTTGCAAAGACTTTCTATTGTCTAATGTTAGCACTGTGGTTTGGGTTTTTTTTTTCTTGTTTTACTGTTACATCTGTTAACAACAGCCAGGGGGTGGGGTGGAGGAACAGTTCTTTGCAAATAATTATACCAGGATCACCCACTACCAAGCTGGTGTACGGGGGAGAAGAGCTAGAGATGGATGTATCTGTGTCCCCAAAGCTTTATATTTATCTGGAAGGCCTGTTGGTACTAATAATACTTTTCTTAAAATAGGCATGTCTGCATTGCACAGGACCAATTTGATCACTGCGTGATTTGATGAATTTTGGCAGTATGGTACTTTTAAGAGCTGATCCTCAGTCTAGGTGCAGGCATAAAGAAGAGAATAATGGAAGGCAGGAACAGAGGGCAATGGTGCACTGTCCCAATCAAACCGAATCCAACGTTGGCTAAATAGACCTCCTGACCTTCTGTAGTCTGAAAGCCATTTCTGAGCCTAAAGTATTTCATTTGATGCAGTTAAAATGGCCAGATGCCAGTGATAAGGGATGCTGAGAGTTGTGGTTTAGCAAGATTTAGAGGATCACAGGATTCCCACACCTAATTTATTGCTATTATCAATAAAGTTCTGACCAGGCAGGATGGTATAAATAACTCCACAAGGAGCAGAGATGAAAGGAATGAAAGGAAAATTGTAGGCAAGATTGGATCTTGAGGCAGATCTGCGGTAGTCTTTCTATTGTCAGTATATAACATGAACATAATGAGAAGGCCTAGAAAGAGAGGCTACATAGAACAGTAAAACACCCATCTGTAGTCTAGCATACAGCAGTATTTTTTTTAAATTACTTGATGAGTTTAGCAAATACTAGATTTACGGCACAACCCTACACTCTTCTTGTTGTTATTATCAATGTTATTATTATTGTTTAGATTCAGAACTCACTTTTTCTCTAAAATTGCAAGATAATCTACATAGGGACCTCCTTTTGTTTTATCCTTACAAAAATCCTAGCCCCAAATCGTTCACTGAGTTTCCATGACTGAAGGCAAACTTGAACCTGGGTTTCCCCAGTCATGGTCTAACACCTTGACCATTATGCCTCTGGTAATAGGAGCCTGTAGCCCATGCATCATAGGAGAAAATTTCTGACAGTGAGAGCAATCAACCAAAAAGCTTGCCTTCTGAAGTTGTGGGAGCTCCATCACTGGAAGCTTTCAAGAAGAGACTGGACTGCCAACTGTTAGAAATGGGTGTAGGGTCTCCTGCTTCAGCAGGGGGTTGGACTAGATGACCTACAAAGTCCCTTCCAACTCTGTTAATCTGTGAATCTGATCACTTATAGTCACCAGCACACCCAAACCAAGTAGAAATTGGTGGCAGAATGGCCAACTTTCAGCAGAGGACTCCTAAAAACTGTAAGAAACAACTAAAACCAACTTTTTGGGGTACTAAAAATCAGTGGCATGAGTTTCAGACATCCTTCACACAAGGGAGATACAGTTTGGGAATGGAACCAGTTTGGAAGCTTCTCTCTCATCCTGAAGCCTCCTCTGACACTCAAAATAGTCAAAAGAAATTCTATGAGTGTTTTGTGCCTGGGCTGAAATCTTTTCTGGCTATTGCAAGGCGGAGAATGCTAAGGAGAGGCTTGAAGGTAACTGATCAAAATCAGCTTCTACTGTCCTAATATGCAGCATTCAAAGCTTTGTTTAATCCCCAAAGCTTGCACAAACTATAATTCCTGAAAAATGGTAATTTGATTTCACACCAGGCAAGAAAGGTTTGAATACTGTGGCAGAAGTGCTAAAATAGACTTATGCTTTGTAAAGGAGAAACCTAGGGAAACCCAACTCCCAGAAAAAACACAAATCCTCATGAACCTAACTGGCCTGTATGTCCTGCCCATTTCATTGTGTTGCCTTTCCTATTGTAAAACTCACCATCATCATCCAGAATGAAAATTCCAGCACTGGTGGAGAGCAAATTTCGGGGATAAACTAAAGGTTGGGACAATTTCCCCTTTGAGATAATGCCTTGCGGGGTGGATCACAGCAGTAATTTCTAATTATTGGATCATGAATAAAGTCCAAGTAGAAGAAGGCTGAAAGAAATATTAGAAGGTTCCAATTCTAATAATTAGGTAAAGAAAAGCTATCCTAATTTTTTCCTGTGTGGATTTTTCAGCTCTGAATCCCGTCTCGGGCTAGAGAGAAACACAAGCTAAGCTGACTTCTGTAATTACACTACTCCCAGCAGGCTGAGGCCTAATCAGAAAATCATGGGGTCTTGAAAAATCCTCAACTGTCTCAACTTACCATAGAGATCTTGCAATGAAATATGTTCCCTCCGTCTTCCACATGTCCTGTGCAAAACCAGGAGAACGCAGAGCCTTTTCTTCTTCTTCTTCTTCTTACAGAGAAACATTGCATTTAAAGTGTTCTGCCGCACATTTTCTGTTTCAGACCTCATGTGCACGTTACCAAATTAGAAGCATTTGAGAAGGGAAATGTGCTGTCTAGCAGAAATGATAAAAAGATGCACCAGTGTATTTTCATAGCAATAGTTTCGGTTGCTACATTTCAAGCCATATGCACCCACATTAAGCTCAGCTTTGTTTTGTGTCTGGTCCTATTTTAACAAAAAAACCCAGCATATTATAGTTTTTGTCATGCTTTTTAGAAAGGCTTGACAGGTTAAAAAAAACCTGTATCTGGATGACTAGTTTATCTGGAAACTCCATAGAGTTACATGTAGGAGGGGGCTGCACCAGTCTGATTCTATAGCTTTTATAGTACCATCACACTCACAGGCTTATTTTTCAGGAACATTCTTGATTCTGGATGTACCTCCATCTCATGATCCCGGAGACTCAGTGGCTATTGTGCTGGGAATCCTAGTTCTGCATAGTTCTGGAATTCACTAAAAGAAGCTATATATGAATGCAAAAAATAATAGTATATCAAAGATTGAGAAGTAACCTGAAACAATGGCCATTTCTTTAGAATCTAAAGGGACCTCTTTAGTTTGGGCTCAGTGCAACATATGAACCCAACTATTGTGGTCTGTGAGCTGTGGTTTGTGGCTTAGCATGAAGCGTAAACTGGTCAACTGTGACTTATTCAAGATATCAAAGTTAAAGAAAGAGGTTTTGGATAGGGATGAATGGACATTGTAGAGGCTATCTAACATCTCTAGACATGCTTATTGGAAAGATGAGTTGCCATTTCCCTGTCAAAAACACTGGCCAATTCTGGATGCTAAATGAAACTAATGGCCAGGTTTACATATTATGTGATAATGCAATTTGTGAAGCAAGTGAATGGCTTAATGTGAGGTAGAAATCCTGCCACTTAAGCAAACCACGTTGTAGTGCAATGTGATAATCCAGTCTGCATCAGTCTATTAATATGCAGTTGTTATAGGCCAGGGGTGTCAAACTCGCTGCATCAGGTTGTCATCACGTGATGTATCGCAATTTCCCCCCCCTTCGCTAAACCCGGGGTGACTATGCTAAAGCCTTTGATTGTGTGGAGCACAACAAATTGTGGCAAGTTCTTAAAGAGATGGGAGTACCAGACC
>JANHJO010010274.1:164459-181730 GCA_032468235.1 Pseudoxyrhopus heterurus
CCTCTGAAGATGTTTTGCTTCTGCATCCAAGAGGTTTCTTCAGTTCTCTGGATGACAAGTGAAATGTTTTCAAAGGGAAAAAAGACCAAGAAAGTCCAGTTGCCTTTTGGAAAAAGCACCTTTGGGTTCACAATCCCCTGCTATTCCCTTATGCAGTTATGGCTGGTGTGTCAGCCTCCCTTCCTGCACTGAATGTGTGGGGCAAAGCTGCCAGGTGCATCAGATGTCAGGATAACCTCCAGAGCCCCCCTGCCCTAACTCACCTCTCCTTGAAATCCTTGGTTATCATGCCACGTGCAAGCCACCAGCTCAGCTGCGCATGGCTGGCTACTCCCTGATTGGTACAGGGGCCCAACCATCCATGGGGGTCAGAATCGGACTGTCAAGGGCCAGAAGTGGCTTTCCTCTGGCAGCCTCAGAGCTTCTTCCTAACACCTGGTGAAAAAAGCCTGCAGGCAGCTTCATCCCTTCGTGTTGATAGAGACCCTTGGCGCAAATCAGAGCCAGAAGGTCCGTGTGCGAATGGCGTCTGGGGCTCAGGTTTCCTGCCTCTGCCCGTAGAGCCACAGACTGTCTTACCGGGAGTCCCGTCACAAGAGTGGAACAGCACTCTTAAAGAGGGGCAACAGGTAAACATGACTGCGGGTTGAGTTTCTCATAGATTATTTACATGAGGGGATACAAGAGGAATTCATCAAATCGGCAGATAACACCAAGCTAGGGGGAATAGCCAGCAGTTTAAAAGATTTAGAAGGATCTTGACGGACTGGAATATGGGGCCCTGTCCATACAAAAATGCAGTTTAGTGGTGAGAAAAGTAAGGTTTTCCACTTAGGCAAGAAAAATCAAATGCACAGGTACAGAATAGGTGGCACCCTTGCTCAACTATAGTGCCTGTGAGAGGGACCTAGGACACAACCACTGTGGCATGAGCCAGCAGTGTGTTGCAGCTGCCGAAAAGCCAATGCAGCCCCACACTGTATCGACAGAGCAGGGATAGTACCAAGATCATGTGAAGTGTTAGTACCACTTTATATTGTGCTGGTGAGACCGTACTTGGAATCCTGCATCCAGTTCTGGTCACCATTATACAGGAAAGATGCTGAGGCTCTGGAAAGAGTGCAGAGAAGAGCAACAAAGATGATTAGGGGGCTGGAGGCTTAAATCATATGATCAACAGTTGTGGGAACTAGGTATGTCCAGTCTAAAAAGGGAAGTACTGGGGTGACCTAAGTCTTCTAAACATTTGAAAAGCAGTCATGCAGAAGATGGGTACCCCCCCTAGCACCTAAGAGCAGGACAAGAAGTAATGGGTGGAAGACCATCAAACAGAAATCCAACCTGCAACTAAGGAGAAATTTCATGCCCGTGGGAACAATTAATCCCTGGAATGGCTTGCCTCCCGAGTTATGGGTGCTCCATCGCTGGGGGTCTTCAAGAGAAGATTGAACAGCCATTTGCATGGGATAGCACAAAGACGCCTGCCTTGGGCAGAGGTTGGACTAGAAGACCTCCAAGGTCCCTTCCAGCCCTAGAATTCTCTGATTCCAAGTTGAAAACTCCCAATGCAGGAAAGGTAGGCTAGCAGTCACAAAATATGAGCTTAGGGAGCCCCCTAGTGCCCACCTTGCGAATTGCAGCCACTTAATGCGCTGAGTTGCCAGAGATCAAGGAAGGAATAAAGTGTCCCTCCAGGTATTCGGATCCCAGGCAGGAAGGATGCTTCAGAAGGGCCATCAGCAGCCTCCTAAATAAGGCCCATCTTTGCCTGGGCTCACCTGGCAGCTGAGGGAATGCAGAAAAAATACTTCTCTGAGGGTTCCTCTCACCGCTTCCTTAAAGCTTGTTTCCCAGTAGCCGTCCTGTGTCCGTTGGAGCTGAAAATCTTGGGGAGACGCATTCAGACACCTGGGGCCAGGGTGGGGGGGGGAGAAAGGATGCACCCCTGGAATATCCCAGGCTTTTAGGAAACCCCAGGGGCTCCACAGGGAGAAGAAACCCAATTAATGTTTGAAGCAGGAGTTGCTCTGCGGCGATGCTCTTAAATATCGGTCTGGTAGGGCGCAATCTGCATGCGGGAGGGTATGGCCTCCTTCCCCCCACCCCCAAATAGTATTTCTTCTTAGGTCTCCCTGGGAAGGAAACACTTTGGAAAAACAGACAGAAGGAAGTGCAATGAAAGGAAGTCCCTGTTAGCCCTTTGAGGGGCTCCGGATTTCAAGAGCATTTTCCCAGAATGCCAAAATGGCATGGTGGAATCCTAGATAGTGTGCATGTCTTATAGAAAACCTAGTTGAGCCTCTAGTCTGTTCAGGCCAGGAATACTCAGATCATTTGGCTGCCCACTCTTGTCTCGAGTGGACAGAGCCCCAGAGACTCCAGGAGGCTTTTACACTGCTTAGCAGCCCTTGAGAGTCAGAAAGTCTTCCTCATTTTGAATTTGCAAATTTCCTCCCTTTTGGTTCCTCTCCTGCCCTAAGGCCACGCCTGCTTCCCTGGGACAGCCCTCCGGAGATTGGAGGAGGGCCCTCAAGCCGCCCCCAGCCTTGTCTTCAAAGGGTCTCTCGGGGCAGCCCCCCACCCAGAGGCCCCCTGAGACGCCCTCGCTGGTCTCCCGTTTGGGGCTGACACCGTTTCTCTCTCTGCCTCAGCCTGCATGATGAACGTGCACAAGCGCTGCGTGATGAACGTGCCAAGCCTCTGCGGGACGGACCACACCGAGCGCCGAGGCCGGATACACATCAAGGCGGACATTGAGAACGAGGTCTTGACGGTTATCAGTAAGTCTGGCTTCGGGGTGATACGTGGGAGGAAAACAGATCCTTTCCTGCTGCAAGGGGTTTCGTGCTCCTGCATGACGGATGCAGGGGTCCATCATGTATGATGGCTAGAAAAGGAATTACAGGTAATCCTCAACTTACGACCGCAATCGGGCTCCACATTTCTGTTGCTAAGCGAGATATTTGTGAAGGGAATGTTGCTCCACTTTAGGTCCTTTCTTGCCACAGTCATTAAGTGAATCACTTCAGCTGTTGTTAGTCACCTGGTTGTTAAGTGAATCTGGCTTCCCGTTGACTTTGCTTGTCAGTAGGCTGCTCTTTAGAAGGCCAGATCCTGAAGATGAAATTGAAATGCTTTGGCCACCTCAAGAGAAGGAAGGACTCCCTGGAGAAGAGCCTGATGCTGGGAGCGATGGAGGGCAAAAGAAGAAGGAGGGGACGGCAGAGAAGGAGGTGGCTGGATGGAGTCACTGAAGCAGTCGGTGTGAGGAGATTAAATGGACTCCGGGGGATGGTAGAGGACAGGAAGACCTGGAGGAACGTTGTCCATGGGGTCGTGATGTGTCGGACACAACTTCGCAACTAACAACAACAACCACCACCACCACCACTTATCAGGGCTTTACAGCCCTCCCTAAGTGGTTTACAGAGTTTAGCATATACTGCATATTGCCCCCAACAATCTGGGTCCTCAGATTGAGTCAACCTTGAGCCTGGTGGGATTTGAACTTGCTAAATTGCAGGCAGCTGTCAGCTATGTACTAATTACTAAGTACTAAGCACTCTAACTGCTGCACCACCAAGGCTCTTCTATGCCACATATAGCTGTGAAAAAATCAGTATAAATCTAATTACACAACCCATGACCCACTGGATCATCATTTCAGAGATATTTCCTTACCCAAACAGAATGACCACTGATAGACAAAAAAAGCAGTGGAGAAGGGGGGAAATGTCTGACTTCTTGCTGGCTTCTCTATTGACTTTTCTTGTAGGAAGATGGCAGGGAGCACTGGAAATGACGATCACATAACTGCTGCTGATCATGCTGAAGGGCCACAACTCAGTTGTGGTATAATTCCATAGGAGTCATGGGTTCCAGATTTTGAATGCATTGTGTAAGTTAGCCCATTTGAGGTGTGTTGATTCAAAAGCTGTTTAAATCCCACTATTTGAGCCGCAGTGGCACAGTGGTTAAAATGCAGTACTGCAGGCTACTTCTGCCGACTGCAATTTGGCAGTTCAAATCTCACCAGGCTCAAGGTTGACCCAGCCTCATCTTCTGAGGTTGGTAAAATGAGGACCCAGATTGTTGGGGGCAATAAGATAACTCTGTAAACCTCTTAGAGAGGGCTGTAAAGCACTGTGAAGCATATGTGCTATTGCTATTGCTATTTACGGTGTTCCAGATATAAGTTGGTCTAATGGCTAGGTGGTTGAGCTAGAGTGAGAAAGACTACAGCCATAGAAAGTATCTGGGTGATACTTTAGCCCTACTTAATGTTGTGAGCTAAAATGAAATCCCCTTCTACGTTGCTCGAGTTCCTGAATAAAAGGTGGAAAACAAATCTGACATAGAAGTAAATATAAATCAATAAATTATGAACTATGAATTATATGAACAATGTTATGAATTATGACAACAATCCAGAAAGTCTGCAGAAGAAAAAGTTTCATTAAGTACTGTAGGTTCAGAGAGGCATTCCCCAGAATTAGGACTGATATGACTACTGTATACAGGTAATCCTCGATTTACAACACTGCATTTTGTTAGTGACCATTTAAAGTTATAACGGCACTGAAAAAAGTGAGCTATGACTGTTTTTCACAATTACAACCATTGCAGCATCCCCATGGTGCTGCATGTGAATTTTGGCACATGACCAAAATTCAGATGCTTGGCAACTGGTTCACATTAATGACCGTTGCTGTGTCCTGGGGGGGGGGGTCATGTTTCACCTTTTGCGACCTTCTGACAAGCAAAGTCAATGGGGAAACCAGATTCACTTAACAATTGGGTTACTAACAGCAGTGACTCACTTAATAATTGTGGCAAGTAAGGTCATAAAATGGAGTAAAACACACTTAACAAATCTCTCACTTAACAACAGAAATGTTGGGCTCAATTGTGGTTGTAAGTTGAGGATTACCTATAATAGTTAAGCAATCTGATCCAATGGATGGTTCCATTAATTCATTCCACCAAATGTCTTCAAAAATCTTCTAGATTACAGAGGCCATCCCCCCCGTCCCCAATTCCCCCAAATGAGCTCTGGAGAGGCTGGAAATCAAATCCCTACAATTTTACATCTATTCACTATATGAACTTAAAACCTTATGTTTCCTGTTTGGTATAAAAATATGATAGTAATATTACAAATATAGCTGTCTATTCAACATTGTGCAAAAGGATTTCTGCTCACGCAATAGAATTTGTATTATCCTCCACACACTGTATTCTTGCCTAAGTCCTCCAGATCATCAGTTAATTGGGAAAATGAAAAGAAGGATCTATTCCTATCTTATGCTAGTAAATACCAAAGATCAAAGATTTTTTTTCCACTCTCGGCGGCTTTTAAAACTGTAATTCTATTTCTGTGTCTCCTATATTTTTGTCTGGCACTCATCTTCAAAACTGTTTGACCAAACACTATCAGATCTGCTGATGACTTTAAATTTGCTTTCTCTGAATGGTTCAACTTATATAAAATAGACTGTATCATCATTCCACATTTGGCTAAGTGTAGACAAACTTTTACAGCCATCTGTTTATGAATTATGTCTACGATGATGATGGATGATACAACTGATATAGTTGGTGCAGGCTGTGTATTTGTGGATCCCTGCCGTTAATAAACTTTCCCTGTAATCTTTAATTCTGTCCTTTGTTCTGGAAACTTGTACTAAGTTTTTTAAGTCACTCTAACTCATACAGGCAAGAAGTCTTTCCCAGAAAAAAACAGTTTTCTTATTGGCCAGCATAATAAAAATACAAACAGTAGCTCCATTGTTTTAATTGCAGCTGCTCAAATTCACACAAAAAGCTATTCTTAAAATAGTTGTTGATTTGGTGGTTTGAGATTTTGCTTTAGGATAATCTACTGGATTACCTATTTATAATTTGATTAACTGATGTTTTAAATTTGTAACTGGATTTATATTTTACATTCTAATGTTCTGCAAAAGGGTACACATCAGTGCTATATATCAGCACTTTTACTCTGGAAAACTGCAAAGGCTTTTAGCTAAGCACTAACAACTATTCATTTGCTACCATACAACCAATTTAAAAGTTCATACAGAACTTTGCTACAGAAACTTCCAATTATTCAGAACATGTACCATTCAATTTTTCCATCTGATTTACAGCTACACAGTGGCTCAAATTCCACCACAAAAAGATAGCTCAGAGCGTGCAACATCACTTTTCAAAATGTGAAAATGGCAACTCCTTTTTAGTGCAAAACTTTTATCAACAAAAATACACCTAACTTATATGTAGCCTCCCAAATCTGAACAAACTGCGCATCTTCTTCCAGAAAACGTTTGTGATTATTTTTCATAATCTACACATTTGGTCAAAATAAGCCTTACAGAATACGCCTGAGTCTTTGCCAATTAAAAATCATTCAACACCTCCATCCTTCAATTCACATCCATAGAGCAGAAGTTTTACTGTAGTACATGGCATTATTGACAGGATATTAGAGTTCTACGGCTAGTTTACATTTTGTTTTCACTTTAAATTCTGATTTAGTGAGAGTACAAATTATACTGATCAGCTCTCTGTGGCTACATACAAGGAAGTATCATGTGGGGGATTTTTCAGTGGAAGTTCCCAGCTAACATCAGTTATTAGCTGAACAAGATAGTAGTGTACTTCTAAGCTCCTATTGAGAAAACTTTCTGATAATGTAACAGGCATGGAAGCAGACTAAAAAGGTGTGTTGCCAAATAATTTGAATATTCTGGAAAGCAAAGACTGCTGTTGCTAAGATAGAAGGTATGTACTCTGCATCAAATCCATGTATTAAAAAAGGGTGTGGGTTTTATAATTCACTTTACATTTAGCGCCTACTTCCTGCTTCGGTGTAAATAATTATAGTTGGCTATCTGAGACTATTTTGTCCTTTTATAATTTTATAAGCAATAAAAATATTAACTCTGCAATTAAATAAAAACATGGGACTGTTCTTTAACAACATCCCCCCAAATAAAAGCATCACAACTTGTTAAAACAAATCAGAATGTTAAAATTAATACGTTTTTTAAACTGTATTTCTGTTCATGAGGATACCAATTCCTTCTCCTAGCTATCTTCCATTTGTAACAGGAATTTTCTCAGGTTCTTCCTTTAAATATCGAGTTGCAAGCATTTACTAATCTGAAACACACAAACTAATAGATTATTAATTTATTATTTGTCACACAGTCAGCCAGATGTTCAGATTGGATTTGGCATTTTTGTCTACCTACTGAATCCATTCCAAGGATCTGGGATAGGCAAATGTGGATGCTTGATGGTGTTACAGATATCATTACAGGATGTAAGCTGTTCCAAGGAAAACTGCCTTGTTGTTGTTGTTGTTGATGATGTTATTCAGCTATTATCATGCTCAGCACAACAAACTGTAAACATTTTATAATGGTGACGTAGTTTTATCTGTAAGGAAACTATATTTCAATATTGACCACATCAATATATGGTAAATACAGTAGGCTCAGCCCATTAGAAGCAGAAACATTTCTCGTACTAATCAAATTTGTTTCCTTAGAAAAGTTCCCAGTATTAAATTATACCCAAATAAAGATTTAATCTAGCTGTCATCCACGGTAAACGTCTTTTTGTTTTGCTACATGAAAAACAAGATGAACATGGACAGGAACAAATAGAGCTAGAAAAAAATTAACCTGCATTCACCCCTAAACATAACTTGGAAATTATGCTTCCCTGAACAGACGAACATACCCCTAAGTAGCACTAAAAAACTGCAGTAACAGGAGTACCATCCACAAACAGGGAAGTTCTGTGAAACCAGTAATCAGCTTTTTAAAAATGTATTTTAAATACCTTTTGTGCAATGATTCTTCTGGTACTGAAGAAAATCTTAAGAAACATGGTTAAGCACATCAAAATAATGCAAGAATAATAAAACAATGGCTGTTAACTAGTTCAGCTATGCCATCATGAGCTCTCAAATGCTGGGGGTAAATAAACAGATTTTCATTTCACAGCAATTGCTATTCAACCATGGCAAAGTTGGCATATGCTCAATTTCTAAAGCAGAGAGTGTTTTTCAAAGAAAGAATGATACAATAGAAAAGTTCTTTCATGCTGATATAAGTGAATGTCTAAAGCATGTGGAACAACCAGGCTGGCTTTCAATTATTACTAGGAGAATATGATTTTTTCCATCTCTACACAATGAAGTCCCCCACCCATTAATTTGGACAATATCAGAAGATTCGCTAATACAAATTTGTGTTTAAGGTAGGGTAACTGTACAAGAAAAGGCTCATCTAGAAGTGTCCCATGTTGGTAAGGGATAAGAATAAATTCCGGCTTTGAAAGTTCTCTATGTCTAAAAGTGTCTAAATTAAAAACAGATATGTTGTTCACATAATCTGCTGATCGCTTTTTCCCCAAAATGGATCTGTTACATAGAGTTAGTTCATACATTCTAAAATTCTTTTGATTTTTTTTCCAGGCTACACTTTAGTGCCTTTTAACATTTGTACAATACCTTGCAGTAATATACATAATAATTATATCAATGCATAATTATATATAATGTACTATGCATCACAGCTGTGATAACACACTAAATTATTTTTTGCAAAATAAACATCTACACACTTTGATAGAGATTTTTCTGTAGTAAGATTCTCTTCCTTGTTAAGAATTCTTTCCAAAATCTATATATGGTCTTGTTTGTTCTAATGGCATCAACTATAACCTCCTGTTTTCTTCAGTAAAACAGGAGTAATGGTTTTAGATCACAGAAGAGCAGAATTGTTCCACTTTAGGCCATCATAAGATATGCCAATCAAGATGGGCTTAATTTTCTCAGGATTCTGTTGCAGCAAGCAAGGTAGGTTGCAAACATATATGGAAGTTGAGCACAGTTTCCCTTATTTCCAACTGAATCTGTCTGTGATCCATCTGTTTTCCTCCTTCCTGCAAACACTGCATTACTAGCTTTACTGGTGATCACAGATACACTTATTTTTTTTACATATCTGTTGCAGAAGCCAAATATTTAGCCACCAATATAATGAAGTAAAGCTTTATACAAGGCAGTCCAAATGTTTAGTCTTTATGTTTCAATTCAAGTATAACAAGTAAGCCATTATCAGCCACCAAACTAGTTAGTTAATGGGAAATACTGAAAATGTCAAATTTTGTCTCGTAAATGTTTGTCTATGAAACTGCATCTGGACAACCCACTAAATCATAGTCAGCCACATCTTAAATCTAGTATGATGTACAACCCCTATCCCCATAGTGCTCAGTATGTTTGGTATCAATTTATAGTTCAATAGGAGGTCCAAGCCCATAAAACTGAGACAAGGACAGATGTGCAGGCTGCAAATATTCCAACAACTGTTCCAGGGTAGCAGAGATAACAGAAATATCTACCCATTGTCTGCTATCTAGTGGTCATCCAGATCTTTGTAGCCCAGATAGGATAGGTGGAGCAAATAACTGTCAGGGTAAGCAACAACTTCTAGTATGCAAGGTTCTAAATGTCCATTACCCTGGGCACTTCACTGCAGCTTCCTTTAGAAATTAGTAACTAGGGTACTGTCCGATTCACACCCTTGGATCACTGCCTCCTGCTCTTCTTTGGATATGGAACAGGATTAAACTGCGCTCTTCCCAACCATCGTTTATTAGCTGGATGATAAAGTGGCCTCCGTTCCATTAAAATGCTGGACTTTTCCCGAATACAAGCGTACTGTATTGCATACAACAATGTCATAATGCTGTGCTTTCTTACAGGGTGTTTTTCCGATTGCTTGATATTGCCTAGGGAAAGATTGGAGGGTTTCCGGGTGGTCCCCCGACCTTGTATTCCGAGAGGCGGAAGGGAGAATTACCAGTTTCTCTCATAGGGGAAACGGAGAAGGCAGCCGCAAGTAGTAGCGCAGGCCGACGACCTTCCTGTCGTCGGCTTCAGCCTCTCGCTAGGCGGTGCAGCGACCGGGACGGGGCGTTAGCTGCGGGTGGGCAAGCGGGCAAACTACGGGCAGAGGTTCTTCCTGCCACTTTTTTGTTTCCACTCCCGGCGGGGTGACGGGCGGGAAAACTTCCCCTGCACCGCGCTGCCCAGCCGGAGGCAAAAAGACGGGCGAGGGAAAGCTGCGAGAAGAGCCCATCTGCCCTCTTTCTCCGGACCAGGGCGGTCAGGAAAGAGCCCGTCGGGGAACCAGGGAACCCCGCCGGGAGGACGGCAAGGCCGAGAGCCGCGTCCCTGCCACCCCCGCCGAGCTAGCCCGGCTGCCGAGAGCTGGCAGGGCTTTGGACGCGGCGGATCACATGGCGGCGGCGGAGGCACAGCAGGAAGTTCGCTCGGTTCCTGGGTGGTGCGTCGGAGTTTCGGTCTTGCTCCGAGGCGGTCGGAGCACGTAGCTGATCACGGTGGGGGCTTCGTAAGTTTCTTCTTGCCTTTTATAAGCTATCGCCCGCTAAGCGGCCGAGCCCGCAACTTTTCGCCCAAGCTTTTTTTTTTTTAAACTGTATTGCTTTGCCTTTTCTCCAAGCCACATTAACACCCAAGTTCTTTCCTCTCGGTTCCCCCAAAGTTTCTTTCTCTCTTCCCCCCCCCCCTCCACTTCTTTGTAGTTTAGCTAGCAAGTCTGCTTCCGTTTTTCTTTCCATTTTAAGCCCTGCCCGGGACTTCTTAGCTTTTGGTGGGCAGTCTCTTCACACAGCCAAAAACTTTACCTAGAAGCTGCCTTATTTACCTCTAACCGTGCAGTTGTAAACAAGCTTTCTTTCTGGTCCGTCTCCCCTAATCTGGAGAGCGAGTTGTCTCCCGATTTGAGGTGTGGGGCGAAGAGGTGCAGCTTAACCTGCGTCCTGTTATTTTCCTGGCTCGTTTTGCCATTGTTTGCCAGGGCCTTTGGGGGTCACAACAACGCCACAAGGGTTGTGGATTTCCGCGTGTCCTGTCATTCATAGATGTTGCTCACAAAAGGCGGAAGCGCCTAAGGAGGAAAAGTACTCGGAGGCTCAAGGGGAGAGGAGGCTGGGGGGCTGCTTTGTCTAAAACCAGTTATACCTGGAGCAAAGAAATCGCCGGTTCGTTTCCTCTTTTATAAGTATAACACACAAACCCATTCGGGTGTCTCGTAGCCTCTGGGTGTTTACGAACCGATTGCGGAAAGGCCAAGGACCGGAGAAAACTTCCTGTTCCGGAATCCTTGAACCCAGACCGTAAAAGTGTTTTGTTTATGTTTTTTATTGGGAAACTACACCTCCGAGAAATTCCAAAGGGCAAGTATTTGGGAGAGCAGTCTGCTCTTTCTTCCTAGAAAGGATTGCGACTGGAATAGAAACCCTGAAGGCTGTGAAGCTCTTCCTCCAGTTTCCCTTAATGAAAAGTTTCCATCTTTGTAGTGTCAAGAGAGGTGGAAATTACCTCACTGAAGCCTTTTCATAACCATCTAAAGAACACTATTTCCTGAAAGTAACAGAACTACGTCTAACTAAGTCAGGGTGCTTGTTTAGAGTTAGTGGTGTGTGTGAATCCAGCCATAACATTTCGTATGCTATTTATTATGTTATGTGAGTTGTATTGTGTTGGGGAGGGTGCACGAAGGGAGGCTCAGCCAATCTCATTGTACGCATGTTGTACTCTGACAATTAAAGGTTTGAATTGAATTGAGTGAATTGAATTGAGTGCAGTCAATTGTGTGGTGTTTTATTTTTAGAAGCCATAGCTAAACAAATATGGTTCTGTTGAAATCGGTGGGAATTATTTTTTTAATCATATGCATAAAAGAACTAGGTTCACATCTCTGTATTCTTGTGCACATTAATTTAGAAGAAAACTCCTTTAAAGTGATGGGAATCACTTTAGATTCATGTGAAGAGCAGGGTAAATACGTGCTGATCGCTTTTTGAATGTGATATATAAGAATAGCTTTTCCCCCTCTTTGGCTTCAAGAACATTAGTCTGCTCCTCAAGATGCAGATGCTATGCCTTTCCTTCTAAAATCTATAATCAACTGACTTTTTTATGTACTTATGGTGCCTTCCAGGCAGTATTGATTTCTGGCAACTGTCTGGACAAATCTTTGCAGTTTTCATGGGAAGATTTTCAAAGTGGTTTGCCCACCACAATCAGGCTGATCACATTTTGGGTGTTTGAAAACAGGCCCACATTTATGGCTGTTTGCAGCATCCCTTGGTCATGTGATCATGATTTATGACTTTTTTTGCCAGAAGCCGGCATTTATTTGGTTTCCAACAAAAAATCACAGCAAACAATGGATTTGCTTAATGACCAGCACATTCACTTAACAACCACCGCAAAAAAGGTAATGAAATCAAGTGCAGTCGTGCGGTGACCCAGTTACTGAGCAGCATGATCTACACGTATGTTCAAAATTCCAGGCTCAATTACAGTCGTAGATCAAGGACTACATGTAGAGCATGGCAACTTTAGAAGCTGGGTCTGGGAACAGAGCTGAGTCTGTACATACAAAAGCCACAGGTGGCACAGGCAAAGAAAAGATTGCAACAGATTGTGTGCATCAGATGATACGTAAACTACACCAGCCTATCCAACAACCATGATGTACATACTGACAAATCCTAAATTATGTTATTTGAAAAGAATTATTTCTTCTGATTTCTTTCTCCTGATCTGGAATTAAAAAAAGGATAGGGCTAAAAGGTCGTCAGTGCAGAGTGTTGTTCAGCAGAAATATTCTCATTGTGCCCAGAGAGAGAAATATCTGCCTCTACCTAGGATCAAACTCACAGCCTCCTGTTGTGAGGTGAGAGCTCCACTTCTAGGCCACCACACCACTCTCAACCAATATATATTTGCTGAATATATCTGCTGAATATAACTCCACATTGGCGACAGGAAGGGCCATTAAACACTTGCCCAGACTCCACCCCGCAAAGGATTATGGGATCATTAAAAGATGATGATAGGGCTGAAAGGTATTGACAGAACTCACATATCATTCTCAGCCATAATCAAGGTTGCTTAGTTTCAGCTTAGTATGTTATGTGCTTGTTCAGCCACCATTTTTAAGCAAGCTAAGCTTTAGGTCATTTTGAACCCAGCCCAAATCAATATGTCTCCTCTGAAAAATGGTCATTGAAATTAGCTGTTTAAACAGTTAAACCACTTAAGCATTTGTCATAATAATGTAGATGCTGAAAACTCCATAGAGGAGGAGTTAAAAATTTCTGTGAGATTTTTATTCTATCACTTCAACTACACTGATGAGTAAGGCGTGTATGAGTGTAAAAACCTGCTTGTATTCTGATGCTAGGATTAAATTCTATCAAAACATGTCAGAATTACTTTCAGCAACGAACAAAAGATAAGGGCTGTAGCTTGCTCTCCTAATTATAATAATTAGTTTTATGCAAAATTAAAGAATTTCAGTTAAGTATGATCATATTAGATATTTTTAAAAAGAAATTCATCACACACATATATGCATGCTAGAAAATAACATCTTTTTAAAGAAGGCTTCTATTTCATAATTCTTGCAAAGAAAAAGATGGAATATATTATATGATGTAGAACAAGCTTTAAACTAATTAATACAATTGTTGCTCCAATTTCCATGTGGTACTAGGTAGCCTTTATGATTGTCCCCTTAGGAACGTTGTCTTCTTTGCTTTAAAATGACAAATTTGGCAGTCACATTGCAAAAAATGATGGATAGAATGAAGACTAACTGATTTCATTCTCATGCATTTTAATGTCATTATTATCCTCCAGTCTCTCAATTAACAATTTCACCCTTCAGTCATACAATTTGATAACTGTTGAGGTTATGTGGTAGTTACATATTAGGTTTTAGAGGTTTTAGAAGAATAACACAGTTCAGGGGGTTTGAGCTGTGCATCTCTGAGCTAAAAGATTCTGACTTGCTCAGTATCAACTGTGAATTTCATAACTAAATGGAAAATCAGAATCAAGCTCCATGTCCAGCATTTGTAGTCTGTTTATGTGTATATTGACTAGACTGTTCTTAACAGTGATGTTTAGTTTCTTTGCTTTTTCTACACCTGCCATTCTTCTCTCCGTACTTCTTTGCATTGGTGTGTTTTTTCTTCTGTCAAGTTTTGCATCTCAGTGAGCTACTTTGATTTTCAGATATTATATTTGCCTCTGGTTCAATGAGCTGGTGAATCCAGTGAAACAGTTCTATTTTGTTTACTTCTCTTTGGTTGGTGAGCTTTTGGTGTGGTGCGCATTCCTTATATTCTTTGTTATAAATAAAAATATTTCTATTTTTATGTTGATTTGAACCAAAAAAAGCCCTACTCTTAAGCAGCTCGGGAGCAGAGATTCTGATTGGATTTCCATTTCTTTAAGGAAGGAGATACGTTTTTCTTTGCTGGCCAATGGGACAAGTTAAAATTGTGGAGTTTCTTTTCTTTAAAAGAGTACTTATGTTTCAAGGGGAAAAAGGCTGACCTCAGAATGACAACTCTGCATAGCATATTCCAGAATATTCATTTCCAACCAAAAAAAGCTTCCAGAAACCCAAACAATTAAATTAAAAACATTTTCTAAACATTGCTGAATTCTTAAGTGAGAATGCTGAAATTTCATTCAATTTATTTTGCAGTTTTAGAAGTCTTGCTGAATAAAATCATGCAGCATTTAGTGAACTTACAAGATCTTGGGCAATTTTCTGGGAATGACATGACATGTTGATGCTTACGGTCCAAACATGTTAGAAAGCTATGACAGTATGGAAAAATCCTTCTCCATATTTCTTTCGCAGATGCTTGATTCTCTATGTTGACTTTGATTTTTGTTGTAAGCAATGTACCTTTCTTGCAATATAGTCTATCTCAAAAATGATGTTTTTTTTAAAAAAGAGTGTCCTTAAGGATGCTCATAAAACTGTCCTATGATATTAGACAATGTCCTAAAAATGAAATAATGAAAAGCATTATTTTGCAATGCACCCATTACTTTTACAGATAAGACACATATATAAAAGTAATGGGTGCATTGCAAAATAATGCTAGGTAGGATGCCCTACCTAAGTTTTCAGTAGCTTGTGGTAAGAATTGCTTCTTTTTATTTCTTCAAGACAACTTGCAATAATTTGCTAAGAAGTACATAGGTATTTTTAAGTTAATTGTGAGGCAGCTTCAAAAAGGCATTGCATGCATCAATGCAAACAATAAACCATGTTTATTGGGAGATTTCACATTAAATAGCATACTTTAAGTTGACAGATGTGACCCAAATAATATTCAGTTCATGGCATGAAACATAAAAATCAACCACTTTTGTTTCTGTTTAAATTACTGTTGGTACCTTTGAAAGAAGAGTGGGGGGGAAATGAGGTTAAAAAATGAGAAATCTTTCACCAGGATCTCACTAAGTCTAATTCGGATTATTATTTTGAAGAACTGTCTTCCAGTTCTATTCCTGATGGTCTTATCTACGGTACTTAAAAAGCTTTATTGGCACAGTTGTCTAGCATTTTCTTTAAAGGAAGCTCCAGTGAAGCAATAAATTTAGAAAAGAATCCAGTCTTGTTGATTTCATTTCTTTCAGTTATTCTTCAAGAACGTTTCCTGACCATTCAAGTTAATGCAGCGTAGCCACAATATTTCTATTGTAGAGTGATAATTCTTCAGGGGTCAAGCGATTAGTGATTAAGAGAAGTGAGTTTTTGGATCTGGTACACAAGGAGGCTTCCTTTTCAACTTTTAATTGTAGTGGATAACTGTTTTGGCTCTGCTTCTAATTTTCCTGCATAACGATTTAACTTTAGATGCCTGGAAGTTGAGTCATGACCACTGGACTTCTTTGCTGTGCTGCTTATCCAAGTAGTTTCTTCAGTCTAGGTCCAGTGGCCATGACTCAACTTCCAGACAACTCTACCTGGATGACTGAGATTCTTCATTGACTTAATTTTAGATGGTTTTCAAAGCAATCTTTCTCAACTGTGAGTACCCTCCAGGGGGGTGGGACTTTGACTTCTGCCATTTATAGCTAACATCATCTTTTGCTGATGCCAGCTGAGAATTATGGAAATTGAACTCCAACACAACCAGAAAGTACCCTGTTTGGAAAAACTTGTTTTAAAGGCTTCCATTGCCATCTCACACTTGCTTACTAATCTCTGAGATCAGTGGGAATAAGTCCCAGATAATATTTTCCCCCATTTGATTCGTTTGTATTGAATTGCAACTGATATGGCATCTAAACCCAATTTTCTCCCACCTCAAGCCAAGTTTTAAGTCCATCACATTAGCTCTTGGATGAGAAGCGGAACGTGTTCAAGGAAAAACAAAGGAAGTCCAGTTGCCTCCTGAAAAAGCACCTTTGGGAGATTACAACAGGGCTTTTCAAACTTTTACAGGCTATAGGACCAGTTAATTAAGAAAAAAGGGTCCTGGAATCCCCGATTAAGAGACAAAACTCTAATGCTAGAAAATTGGGAATAAAATTAAAGTGCGTTCACTATAAATTATTTATGCAAATCTATGAATTTCACAAACTTGGATGTACCAAATAATTACTGTCCCAGAAAGTCTGTCCATTATTCTAAGTCAGTGTTTCTCAATCTTGGCAATTTTAAGATGAGTGTCTTAAGCATGCTGCCTGGAGAATTCTGGGAGTTAAAGGCCACACATCTTAAAGTTGCCAAGGTTGAGAAACACTGTTATTTTAAATGGAAAATTAAAGGTTTCAGCATACAAAAATTAAAACTAGAATTACACAATGCTAGTTACACAATAGGAGGCTGATGTTTCAACCAAGGAAATCAAAGTTCAGTAATTGGGATATGGTTGCTATTCTTGAGAAAAAATGTACGGATGTCCCTGGTTGTGTTTGAGCTTTTGGTTCGTCTTTAAACTCTCACAGAATCTCATCAAGTTCTTGCAGAACTTGGAAAAGTTTCCAAACCCACTTGAGCATTCTGTGAGCAGGGTTCAGACATTATTTTCAAGGGGGTAGGGGGTGGGCAGATACAAGCCTGCACCTTCAACTTCCTTTCATCTTATATCTATAAAAGAGAAGTCCGGGGAGGGATGTGTGTTTGTATATGCTCTATACAAACTTATACCGTGCAACCAATCTCGCCCAAACTTCGCACATACATACCTTGCCGTTTTAAGATCAGCACTGGGAGGGTCACAAACGCCTTTGGGGGGTCTATGCCCCCCAAAAAGGGTCCCAAAATGAACACAAGCACCAACATTTCACTGCCAAGCTCTACTGCACTTGTGCAGAGGCCTCTGGAGCCGCCCAGGCAGCAA
>JANHJO010010274.1:199850-213239 GCA_032468235.1 Pseudoxyrhopus heterurus
GACATTGTAAACCACTTAGAGAGGGTTGCAAGCCCTGATAGGCAGTATATAAATACAGTGCTATTGCTATTGCTATGTGGTTTACATGTAGTACTAGCTTGGCTTTTGGCCAGTTTCTACCATCACTAGCTGACATAAGAGAATTAGTAGGTAATGAGAAAAACTCAGTCTGGAATCTTGGAAAGCTCAAAAAGATTAGTACTTGGCTAAATGAATCTTCTCATGTGGATTAAGGCAGCTTTTCTCAATTCCTAATATCAAACTCTTTTATGAAAGCTTATTTTTTAGCTTGCAGATAATGAGCTAGGGACTTGTATTTCTGTCAACCAAGCATATTTTAATCATATGTGTTAATTTGTTAATAAAGAATACCTATTTTGTCAAATTAGTGACACTTGATAATTATGTTAGAGAAATCTAATTTCAGAATCTCTCTCATTCTCTTTTCCCCTTTCTCTTTAAGCAAGCTTTGCAATTTCTGCTTCAAAAATTTGGAATTGGAAACAAAAAGAAAAATTACATTCTTCTAGTAACAACCTAGTACCTATATTTACAGACTGCAAATATGAATATAGCAATCATCATTGCCCCTACAAAAATATCCTCAGTATATTTGCTTGCTTGTGTTTAAGCAATATTTGCATTGTGACAACATGCAGATGTCCAACTAATACTGTGTTCACAAAGTAACCTTAATCAAGCCTCCTTTCCTTAATCAAGCCTTCAGTTTTCTACGTGTGGTAACACTAATCTACTTTAGAAGAGGGTCGCACAAATTGGAAAAATAAAAGATGGCAAACGCTTTGAAACTCAAATGTTATATGAATTACAAATATCATTGTTGTTTTTAAGATGATGTACTATTATTTTCAGTATATATTAAAAGGAGAGGGGGTTCATCATACTTGAAAGTCAGGAGGGAAGAGGTATGTCCTGTTTTATCTAAACACAAGCGAAGAAAAAAAGAATACCTCAGTAAAACAGGTAGCAACATGCTTATTTTTTAAAAAAAATTGTACCAGGAGGACACTCCTTGAAGTCTTCAGGTCACCTCCAGATCAAAAAAGGAATAGGTCTATTGGGAAACATAGAGGAAGAGAAGGGTGGAAGTCGGAAAAAAATAAGCATTTCCCCTGCTATACACCTAACCATAAATTGTGAAAGCAACTGCCAAGGTCTTAGTCCCACTCATCAGATGGTAATAGTGAGGATTCCTATTGAGTGTGCATGTGGTTTTCTTGGTGCGGTTATGTAATTCGAATTGGGCTCTTCAGACATGTGAAATTTAAGGCTACAAGCCAGTAATAGGAAAATAATTATTCCTATTTTGACTTCTTTTTCTCCATTGTTACATTTATGCTTGATTCTCCTGTGTTCTCTTGAATAAGTGTGATGCTGTTGTTTGTTTACATAAAACATTAAATCTCCTTCAAATCACGCTCTTCTCATGGTAACTCCATGAGGTACCTCCAGGGAGGTATAACTGTTTAAGCAACACTACAGAAGTAATTTGTCATTGGAGGTTTCAAGTTTTTTTGGGGTGGGGGGGGCATGGAGTTGTTTATTTAAATTCCCAGTAGAGCTTACAGCTGGGAATTTCCTGGTGTTCCCTCAATTATTTACCAGGGTCAATAAAGTCAATAAAGTCCTTTTTCAATCTCATGTAGTGAGAAGCCTTCAGTCTAAAATTTTAACACTGCAGAAACAACAAAGGGGGAAGGAAAAAAAAATGACCTAGGGTTACTTTTACTTCCAAGGATTCACCCCACTTCCTGGGCTGTGTCCAAAGGTTTGAAGGAGATAGGAAAGTTAACACAGCCCACCACAGATATTCTACAAAGCAGTTTCAAGCTTAAGAAACAGCAAGGAAATGGAGTTCCGGGTGGCAAGGGACAAGTTAACTGAATAAATGTTAACTTCGTTTTGTATCTTTTGTTAAAAAAAAATTATTCTTCCAGCATTCTTTTCACTTTGAAAAGATTTACAACCTTCCAGAGGTTCATAAATGAGCTCCAGGAACAAGACTAGAGACAAAATAATATTGGGAGTTATAGACTGTCCATCTCTGCTTTAAGCATTTTTAATGTGTTGCTTAGTTGTTTTGCACTTTAGGATTTATTTTTAGAAATAAAGTGGGTTCAAATATTCTCCGTCTCATAAATAGATATAGTTACGCACCTTCTCCAGGTCCATTCTAACTTCCTTCAGTTTATCGTGTGAAGTTTGGGATTAAAAAACCCTCATTCCATTGTACTGCTTTCTATTACATGTTAAACATTTTTTTTCTTTTAAAAAAATCGTATATTTCTTAGAAAGGTCAGCTTGCTTGTTGCTGTTTTTAGAAACCTGTCACCGTCTCAGTACTTTTCACATCTTTCATTTGTTTCTTCTTCTGTTGTTTCTCTCCTATTATTTATTACCATCTTCCTTGGCTCCTCTCTGAGCAAAATATGGTGCTAATAGCTTTTCCCACCCATCCATAAATAGAAAAATAGATTTCATCCTTCTAAAACCTTTCTATCAAACACATCCACAAATTTATTTTATTATTTACATTTACGCAGGCAGCTAATAGCACCAAATGTTCTCTAGGTGGCTTACAAAAAGAAAAGAATGAAATACAGATCCCAGAGAATGAGCAGTATTTTTAATAGTGGTTAAAGTACTGGTGGTATCCCCCTTATTTTTTGTTTCTTTTTTTTACTTCATTTATTCATTAATTAAATTTGTTTGCCCCCTATCTCGCTGCAAGGCGACTCCGAGAGGCTTGCTATATCAAAATAAAACCATAAATATATAAATGCTTATATATTTATACATTTATACAGTCACACATAAATAGAATCTTTGACATTTCAATGGGGAATTAAAATGTATTCTACATAGGTGAGTTTTCAACATTGCAGCAATTTTTCCTCTTTTCAGTTTGAGGAAATACTTATCTTCATAATAGCATTTTGCAACCCAGTATCTATCCAGAAGTAAATCTTATGGATGAGCCATTAAGAAGATAATTAAGACTGCACTTTTCTTCTTTCCCCATTCAAAATGGGAACAAATGTATTTTGGTCATTTTGCTTGTCCTTAGTTAAATAGATTGACCAGATGGAACCAACTAAGGCTTTAGCTACTCATCGTTTTCCCCATGTTCCTACTTCTGAGACTCTGTTTTCCAGTTTTGACTCTGGACTGCCATTTCTCAAAACACACACATGCAACACGTAACATGATTACATTGAATTACTGTTCTTCATAGTGAATTGACAAATGTCATGCATCCAATTAGAGCTGGAGATTTTGATCTTCAGGAAAACACAATGATGTTGCCCCTGCTGCTGCTGCTGGTAGTATAGCTTGTGTTTTTCTTTTTTTCTTGCTGAGGTTTTCCCCTTTTCGTATAGATTGTCATTATATGCAGAGAATTAATAGATTATATCCTAATGATGCAGGGGAAAAGTAGACTATTTAAAAGTAGACTATTAAGCTTATTTTTGAAGCGTAATATCTTGAGTCTTGCAAAATCCTAAGTGCTAAATAGCTACATTTTAACTGTTCCAGAAATTAAAAGCCTTGAAGACTATTGTCACTTTCTTTAAATATATTTTATCTTGATTCTAGCACATGCTGAAACTAATTAAATATTAGTGAACAGACTATATAAATGGAATAAGACAACATTTCTTGCATTTCTAAGCACTAATATGCATAGTGGTGGTGTGACTCCTTTTATGTATGTGTTCAAAATAAAGCACAATTGTTTTGAATAATTGTCCACAAGAAAATCAACTGCATGTTGTAAGTAAATGAATTATAATTATTTCATCTTAACCTAATGGTACTTACTCAAGTATGATTTCATATAGGAGCAGAAAAGGAGTCCTGATCAGATCAAAGGTCTACCTGGTCCCTTAATCACATTACTTTTGAAAAGCCCACAACTGGTTTTGAAGACAATAGGATTTCCCACTCAAGTTGCTAAGCAGGTGCCATTGAAAAGAGCCATACTATCTTGGACCTTGGATGCCATATTTAGCTATCTTAGTAATCACTTATCAGTACCAACATCCTTGATGGATTTTCCTGATATTGTCAGCCACTGTTCAATGGTGAATCTCATACAAATCCCATCTTTCAGTTCCACTGGATGATTCCAATGAATGAAGGAGAAACTTATCTATACATTATCCACATATATTGTGGCATATTATATATTCTTATGATGTAACTCCCTTAACTTACCGTCTCTATTTTCTTCATAGAAAAATTGCACCATTTCCTTGATCATTTTAATTGCTCCTTTTCTGCCTCTTTTCCAGCTCCATCACATAATATTTTTTTTAAATACAGCTACTAAAACTGCGTGCCATATTCCAAGTGTGGTCACACCATAGATTTGTATAAAGGCATGATGATATTGTCAGTTTTATTTTTCAATCTTTTTCCTAATGATCTCTAACATGGAATTCGCCTTTTCACAGCTTTTTCACAGATTGCTAAGACTTAATTTAGCCTATAACAATCTATTCTATAATGACATTCCTCAGAGCTTGAAAATTAACCAACTGTGCTCTCTCTTTCTGTGTGTGTGTGTGTTTTTTTTTTTTTAAAAGGAACAATTGGAAAGTGAGAGTGTAAAATTAAAAAAAGCTGAAGAAGATAGTAATTTAAAGGAAAAGAAATTTGAATCTATTATCACTGCCAAAGAAGATGAAATAAGGAATCTAAAAAAGCAGCTGAAAGAAATAAATGAAGCACAAAATTGCATACAGGTATCAAGATACGAAAAAGAGGTAAGAAAATTCAGAGATACTGTAGAGATCTGAAGACTTTCAAATACTGTAGAACTGAAAATAATTTCATAAGCCAAAAACTAAATGCAGTGTACTCTTCTGTAAACAAAGTACTCAGAATACTGGTTATTATTTAAAAAATAATCAGATTAATTTCCTCTGCCTTTTGGAATGAAAAGCAGATATACAGTCTGTCATTCCTTTGTATACCTAATTTTATTTCAAAGACCATATTACACTGGCTTCATTTACCTTTTCTAAACTCTGAAAGCTACGTAAAAGATGGATTAGCAGCATGTAGCAACCCCTGGCCAACCTTAATGGGGCTCTAAAGATAAGCAAGGTGGGGTCCAGTTAAGACATGGATGGGAATGCTCTAGAAAAAAATGTAGGGCTGTAGGGTAAACTGATTTTTTAAAAAACAACAACAGTGGAATACCATTTTTTTTACAACTGTCAAGAAAGCTTCAAGGATATGTCCATGAAGTTTCCATAAGTCGAACTGGCCTTGGAGAAGACTCTATCTTAGTTAATAGGCTTTGAAATAAAACGCCCATGTAATACAGGGCTAATCCACAAGGTGGTAGTAAAATATAATAACTTCTCTCCTTACTTGAGAAAACATGTTATATTAGCCCCGGATCAGCTTTAATAAAAAGCAAAGTGGAGTTCTTCCTGATAGTTTTATGATGCATGTTAATGTACAAAGGCTGATGCATAAATATGTATGGACTTAGTAATCCCTGCCCAGTTTCATTATGTGGAGAGAATTCTACGTGGAAGAATATTTGTATGAATTCTTTTTGTATGGAAATGACTGAATTATGGGAAAGCCTTTAATAAAAAAAGAATGAAATGCAAGTCAGCATTCAATGTGTCCCTCTTATTTAGCTAAATTAATTATTTCCGAGGTATAAGTGTGGAACCAGGGTGAACAGCACTTCTTGGTTAACTCACCTATCCAAAATACTTCGGTCGTATTTTAGCACCTAAAAATAATGAGGATATGATCCATAGTAGATTTCCAGCATACATATTTCTAAACAATGGTTTATGGATTTTATTTTTTGCATAAAAAGTAAGGCAAGATGCCATTAACAAATGGATATTATATTAGTACTTTATCGTTCTGTTAATTTATAGGGGTGATTCTTGCAACAATGTTATAATTCAAGTATTTTCTTTTTTTTTCCCCTACTTCTGATCACCTTCAAAAGGCAAGGAGTGAAAAACATCCTTCGTCTAGACAGGAATTATCATCAGGGGTCCCTTCTGCATCTGTCTGTGAAAGGTATGGAATTGGGTGTTTTTTCCCCCCTCCTATAATAATGCATTGTTTGTCCTTGCTTTCTGGTTTTAAAAGATATTTCCCCCTTACTTCTTGTCTTCTCTTGTCCCACTTCTAAGATCAATGTCTAGAACTACTTTTAGGCTGGGTTGACAAATCACAACTAATACGATTTGCTTGGTTTTGGCTTTTGCTTTGTAATTTAGGACTTAGGCAATATAAGTACAGAGGCAACTGCAAATAAGCCAGGCTTATCCACTAAGTCATGATTAATAAAATCACGGCTTAGGATGATGTGTGAATCCAGTGCTCTAAACTGAACAATTAATAACATAAAAGCTGCAGTGGACACCTGGTGCCTTAATTAACAGAAAGGAAAGGCTTGGTCCAAGCAGAAGAGCAAATGGGTATGCCTATGCATTAAAACCTTCACTTGCTGGATTTCACATGGATCGATTTAATGATACTTAAAGCCTGAATCATTTTTCAAAACTTCTGGATCTGAATTGGAAAAAGAATCAGGCTGGAACAGACTGTCTCCAAAGTCAGAATTATGATCTCCAAGAGAGAAAAGAACAAAGTGATTATTTCACCTTTCACTGTACTCACTATACTGCATCTTTTAGGACATATTCCTCTCTCCAAACAGCTCTGGGTCCTCAGTCATCCTCTTCTGATTTCAAGCTCCTCCAGGAGAAAACTTCACTATCCAAATATACTTAAACATTGCAAATGGGGAGACATTTTATCCATGGATGGTATCAATAAGGGTTGTTTTCTACATACCATTCAAGGATAAATGACAGGAATATGCTCAGATTTATTTTGCTTTCATCCTGAATGACAAAATAAAGATACTATATTAGTTCATGCTGGATCTCGCTACTTTAAAAAAATAACATACGTAGCAGAGAAAAATGCTGATATCTTTATGCCATAAGTTACTTTAGTTATTTTAATTTCTCTCACTTTCCCCCTGTATAACCCCCTCATGCTCCAATATTAATTTTGTTGGAGGCCAGAAGGACAGATACAAAATACCCATAGTAAGCCCATATTGTTGTATTCTCTAATGGGGGCTGTAATAATTAAGAATCATTTAGTTTGTGGGGAGGTTTAATCATATTTTTGTGTGGTATTGTTTCAGCCAGTTTGAGAATCTCTCCTATCCCTTAGTTACCTTACAAAGTTACCATTTAATCAAAATTTCTTGAAGATGGGATCATGGAATCCCTCCCATAATTTCTGGCCTCAAGTCAGGGTTGCAAACAGATGGTGCTGGTGTTTTTAACGATATGCTAAAGGAAACAGAAAAAGCACAGGATACTTTACATCTGAAATCATTAATCTTTAGGGATGAACTGGAAAGTGTTTTCTGGAGCATGAAGAAAGAATTCAGTCAAATACGTGCACTGGCAAGAGCACAGACGGACCAGCTGAATAAATGTAACCTAAGGAGAGAACCTACAACTGGTATCATTTTATTGTAGTACTTTCTTCTGAAAACTATGCTTTACTGCCTTCAACCTCTTTGCATTGACTGCCTAGAGATTCAGTTTAAGATTACCCATACCTTTTTGTTATGCCACATAATACAATGCATTTATTTGATATAGCAATAACCCTTGGGTTTTGGGAAAAATACTAGTGCATCTTCATTTATGGCATGTGATTTGACAGCTCACTTTGCTGTGAGTGCACAAATTCCATTTTGCAGTGGTTGTCTTGATGGGTTTACTGGCAAAATAAAGACTTTTGGTCACTCCAAAAATAGACTATATAGAAGGAGAAAGGCAACAGTGTCTGGGTTACCTCACTCCTTCCAAACCATCATATATTGCTAGCAAAAGCCTATTATGACCTCATTTGGCATAAAGCCACTAGATTTAGGAATCTTGGTCAATTAGGTTTGCAATCACATTCTAATTAATACATTTACATCTTTGCAGCAGATATGTTCACTGACTGTGGGAACTCTTAAATTAAGATGATTGGGTTAGAAAGTGAGGTCCTTATTTCCCCTTGATGCAATACTGTATCAGGTTTGTTTGTTTTAATATCCACTATAGTGAGATAATCTTAGTGCAACACAAGCCTCATGTGAGGCTGCTCAAATTATTTAAGCAGATACGAATCTGCAGATTGTTGCATGGTGTATGGAAAGGATACATACTGTACAGGTTTGATTTAATATATGTTTTATGTATACATCTATCAAACTACCTTATCACTTGACATTTCCAAAAGTATAATGTGATGGATTTAATCCACAACCTAAGATACCTGATTTCTTTTTTTAAAAAAAATTAGTGGCAAAAAAGGATTTATCTGTAACTCACAGGTATTTCTAGGGATTGGGCTGCCGGTAACATTTTGAGCAGACTGAAAAAGCAGCAAACTATGACTTAATTTTCTTCTAGAGACAAGCCGTTTAATGTAATGTGAATGTCTAAAAGCTGCTGATAGGCAAAACATTTCAGGTTTGAGCAAATAAATACACTCTATTTCAAATTGAAAGCTATTTTGCATTCGAAACAGACTGATTTTGGGAAGTATTTTGCACTCTGATAACTCCATTTTCCAGTTCAAGACATACTGTTTCAAGCTCAGAGCATTTCCGAGTGATTGAAAGAGTCTTTTTAAAATGCAAACGTGTTTCAGGTTTTGAATTTAAAACAGTTGAAATTTGAAACATTTGCACACCCCCTACTGAAAGCCCTTTCCTCACCTCAGTTGTAAAAACCATCTTTGCTAGATCAAACCAAAATCTGTCTAATCTATGACAGCCAACAGGGGCCGATCAGATGCTCCTGCAAAGTATATGTGCTTATAACCCAATTTTCGACATTCTTTGTTCTCTAATAATAGCTGCATCTGATTGCTAGGCTTGACTGATTTATAGCCAACTTCCAGAGCTTGGGCAGTTTAGGAATAGCTGATATAAGTGCTTCACAGTATAACATAAATTGGAAGAAATTAAGTCTGGACAGAGCCAGTCATTTCTGTGAATAGCTATAGGGTAAGCTAATTCATACATGGTTTTTAACCTGCCAGAATTCTCTGTATTTTACTGGAGACAAATATGGGATTAACTTCGTCTCTAGTAAGTGCAGATATATAGTTGTTTTAGCAAATTCTACAACATAACTGAAATGATATGACCTGATGTGCTAAAAGGATGTCTTATAGTTTCTCGTCCAGTAGTATCTCTCTGAGCTAGGATTTAAAACCATGGAAGAAGGAATAGTTAGTGACCCTTTTCAATCCATTCTTCCTCCAAGGACTCCCCCCAAAGGGTCTCCGGAATGAAAGGGGGAAATCTTGAGGGAAAGGAGGAAGAAATCTCTTCCCTTCTCTGTGGAGTGAAACAGTTGAAATCTGTGTTAGAGCACTGAAAGAAATGAGACTGGTTTGAATGAAATCAAGCTGAATTGAAAGAACAGGTGTAATTATAGATAGAAAGGTAATTTAATTTAATATAGAAAATAAAGATATTTATATGTAAGTAATGAGCCCTTGGAAAAAAGACCTGATAGTCTGTCTAATTGCTAGGCTACTAATCAAGAAAGCTTTGAGACATAAAAGCAATTGTGTAATATTTTACTTTAGTTCCAAGCAAGAATTCTAACATGTTTATACCTGAAGAAAGGAATTAATGGTTTGACATGGAGGAACACCAACATCAGCCTGCTGTGTCAAATGAGGCAACGAGGGGAATAATGCAGTTTCAAAAATAGCTGTTTAGAACCCGAAATCTGCCATAGTGCATTGGGGGGAATTTACTTATTTTTATATATATGTTAAATTTGGAGACTGCCCATCTCCCTCACAGAGCGACTCTGGGTAGTGGAATTTGTCAGGAATTTGTATAACTGAATGATACATTTTAATCTGGTCTCTGGGATATCTTTTCATCTTTTCCTTTGTGTCTTTTTTTACCAGAAATTTCTTTCTCCAAGCCTATCCAGTGCACTGAACAAACAGATGACCTTTGTAATCTCTGGGTTAAAAACGGAGGCAACAGAGATGTACCTCATTTCCCATCTATCGCATCAAGAGGAATGGGACCAGATGAGGAAGAAAACTCTGTGGAATCCCTTTCTAAGCTTAATGTCAAGTTCCCACCTACAGATAGTGATACTGAATTCTTGGAGAGCTCTCCAGAGACTATTCCAGTTCTAAACACTCTGATGACTGAAAATGTGCTCCCAAATCAGCCATTTAACGTGGACCTTAGGGACCAGGAGGTGAGTTTCAATAAGATGAATTCTAACCGGAGGTGTATGAGCAGTGACTGTACTACTTCAGTGATGCAAAACAGATAAGGTAAGTTTACCCAACCTTCAACTCACCCAAATGTGCTCATCCAGACTCTTGAACAAAGCTCATTTCGTTTTCGGCCTCCATGCGCCCCATTTTCAGTCTCTGCGTGCCTCGTTTTCCACCCATTCTGATCCCCGCTGCCCGGAACTGGCTGGAAATGGGGTGCGCGGAGGCTGAAAATGGGATGCGGAGGCCGAAAATGGGGCACGCAGAGGCGGCAATAGGCTATGGCAATCCCTGCAGCCTGAAACAGCTGATTGTCGGGAAGCCGATCCAACCGACAATCAGCTGCTTGTGCTAATTAGGCTGTGCTGAAGCTGAAACAGGCTGTTTGCTATTTGCTGCAAGGAGGCAAATTGCTGGGAGGCAGAGGCAGATTTTTTTTTCTTGTTTTCCTCCCCAAAAGCTGGGTGCGTCTTATAGTTTGGAGTGTCTTATACTCTGAAAAATACGGGTACTATGCTACTACATGGCTATTGGTAATGCTGACTGAGAATTGTCCCAACACATCTAGAGGAAATGAATTGAAGAGGGCTGCCCTGTGGGATACCCACCTATATTATTTCACTCTCCAAATATTACATACTCAGACACTGACCAAACCCCTCCTTTGCAATGTACTTATGAAATAATACTGAATAAGTTCATCATTAATAACTGTTAGTAATGCTCTGGGTAGCAGCACCTGTGATTTTTGACCTTCAAAACCCTTCGTAGCTTTGGGCTACCATGTCAGAAGGAATACCTCTTAACAGATATGTGCCTAATCAACTTCTAGAATCAGGGCTATCGTTCCTCAGGAACAGGCTTCTTCTGTGGCAGTCTCCGAACTCTGAAACTCTGAGATCCACCAAATACCTATTTTGTAGGACTATTTCAGTTTAGATTTTAAAAGTAAAATTTAGAATAAACTATCACCCAGATGGGTTTATTTTTTCAGCCCTCTGGAGACATTTATCACATTTCATGTATAATTTCTAAAACATCAATTAACATGTTAGTCATCGCAACAAAATGAAACTTGCAGCAACTTTAAGACTAAGAGATTTATTATAGCATTAAATTTCCTCATTACATGCTATAGTAACAACGGAAAATAGAAATACCTTCTAGTCAAGCTTAACTCCTTGTCTCTATGTGGATATATAGATGAAATTTCCTTGGCACAAATACAATTATTTTCTTCCAGGACCTTGGTTTTTTTGTTTTTATTTCAAGTATGCCTATAGGCTTAGGATTCTTTGGGATTCTCCCATTAAAGTATTAACCAGACCCAAACCTGTTTATTTCTGAACCCAAAGAAGATGAGCCAGTTGCTCCCACCTGCTGAAATCTATCACAACAAAAGCCTTCGCTTTTAAGATGCTACAGGAATGTTTATTGGTTTTTATGACTGCCACCAATTATGCCAACTACCTGAACCCTACATGAAATCCTAAATCAATAGCTATTGTGGCTACAAGCATTTCAGATAAATATTCCACTATTTTGTATTGCTTTCTTGAGCCACTAGGCCCCTAAGAGCACCAAAACAAACACAAATCTAGCACTGCAAATCTCTAATTGGCATTTGGGATGTTTTATGTGGATTACTAAGATTCTGCTGCCTTTATCGTAAAAAAGGAGGGAATTTGAAAGGCTTGATAGAAGTCTAATTATAGAATTTACTATATTTAATTCTAATTAAAGTCTGGGTCCTTGAAATTTTATCAAGGGCCCTGGTATTTTTTTAGACATTTAATTAATGCTTTCGCTATTAAAATAAAGCCTTTGGAGTCACAACGGCTCTAGAGAAAGGTTGATAGCATAATTGCAACATGTGCTAAAGAACTTTTAATAACAGATTGAATTGACATATTAATATGGAGCTACTAGCCAAATGTCCAGTTCTACGTACAGTATGTCATATCTTGATTCTCTGTGACTTTAAGACTAAATCTTATTAACCAAACCATAAATTGTCACAATTCATGTATTAGATCCTCACATAAATCTTTGAAGCACAAAAGTTCAGGTTACAGGCCTAATTCTGTGTATTCAAACATTCTCAAACTATTTACAGAAAATGCAATGAATCAATTTGCGCACAGCATAGGAGACATGTTTCTGCCAAAGGGCCTGAGGACCCCTGAGGGATATGGAACCCATCAAGTAGATTGTCTGATTGCTGTCACCAAGAGGGTGGGGATTTATTGTTTTTTTGGGGGTGTTATCTTCATAAGCTCACTGTCAGTGAATTGGGTGGCCACCTAAATATTCTAAATAAATAAATAAGCCTCCACTTCAGGAAGAGAAGAGGACCCTGACTTAAATGGTTTCAAAAAGGAGTAAGCTTCTCAATGTTTTCTGGACATTAAACCAGAAGCATCTTGCCTTTTAGTACCAATCTATGGGAAATATGGGTAGAAGGGGACTAAATGCTTAAATCCTGCTACTGACTGGCCACTGTGAGACAAAAAATGACGGTTAGTTTTAGCCCTTTCAAAGCCAGTGTTTTCTAAAGCACTGGAGCCTCAACATTCATACAGTTATGGTGCCTAGGGAACTATGGAAGTTGGGGATTTAATAGACCCACCCAGATTAGAGAAGGCAGAATAAGACAGACTTTGTATATGATGAGGCAGAATTCTTTTTAATGAATTGCATTTGATGCTTCTCAGATATGCAGTCATTAAGGAAGTGAGTCATGGACTGCATAACCATTTCCCAAGTATACTTTGGCTAATTTTTTTTTGATCCTAGTAGCATCATGATTGCAAATGTCTTCATTTAAAGCATTCTGACACAATAAATAGTACCATAGGTTAATTCTCGAAGCGATATCACTTAGGGGCCCATACCATTACATACAAACTGCAAGAATCAGTGGCAAATCATAGTTCTGGATGCAAAAGCAATAGTTTAGCTGCAGTGGCTCAGTAGTTAAGAACACAGTACTGCAGATCAGCAGTTTGGCTGATCGAATCCCACCAGCTCCAAGGTCGACTC
>JANHJO010010274.1:235040-252177 GCA_032468235.1 Pseudoxyrhopus heterurus
GGCCCTGGTTCATTGACCCCCTACTTTGTCACACAGGCTCCCGGTGATGTCACAGTTGAGACATCACAAATGTCTTTATTATTATTACGACAGGTGTTAGGGCTGTGTTACCCCCACAGTGTTTGTTTCCAGAGGGTAAGGTATCTGTATGCCAAGTTTGGTTGGAATTGGTCCAGCTGTTGAAGACTGTATACGGCACACACATACATACATACACACACACACACACACACACACACACACATACACACACTCTCTGCTTTATATATATAGATGGTTAGACACTAAATTGCTATGCTATGTTCCATATATGTTTGTCTAAATACATTTAAGATTGCTGTGACATCAGTATTAAAACAGACTGAGAATCTTAATGTTTGATTTAAGCAACCCGGACAATCACTAATGCAAAGATCCTTTCTGCTGGCAACACTCAATCACAGTACCTATTTCAATATTCATTATTGGGCGGGAGGAATATAAAATATTCATTTCCTCCACTTCTACCAGATACCCTACCAGCTTTTAGACTAGGACAGTATTAGTAGGGCTTCAATATAGTCCTCAACTTACAACATTTAGTGATCGTTCAAACTTACAACAAAACTGAAAATAGTGACATATAACCATTTTTCATGCTTACAACTTTTGCAACATACCCATGGTCATGTAATCAAAATTTGCAGTGTTCCAGGTCATGTGATCCCCTTTTGTGACCTGTCAAGCAAAGACAATGGGAAAGCCAGATTCACTTAACAACCGTATTACTAACTTAACGGCAGTGATTCACTTTACTGTGGCAAAAAAGATAATAAAATGGGTCAAAATTCACTTAACAAATGTCTCCCTTAGCTTAGCAACAGAAATTTTGGGCTCAATTGTGGTTGACCTGTATTTGTTGCCTCTTTGCAATTGGCCAAATGCAAAACAGTGGGTGTGGCTTGAAACATTAAAACTAATCAGTGTTTATTAGACAAGTTCTTTACTGCTAGGCCTGGGCATCAATTCATATACAGTACTGTGCAAAAATGCTGTAAATTACAAATGCTTTCAGAAGTCTTTGTTTATTTTTATTTTTATCGATTAACAAAATAGAAAATAAAAGAGAAATCCAAATCAAAACAATTTTGGTGTAGCCTTCAAAACAGTGTGGCCTTCAAAACAGCATCAATTCTTCTAGGAAACTTGCAGAGTTTTTGAAGGAACTTGGCAAGGTTCTTCCAAACATCTTGGAGAACTAACCATAGATGTTCTGTGGATGTAGGCTACCTCAAATCCTTCTGTCTCTTCATGTAATCCCAAACAGATTCGAAGATGTTGAGATCAGGGCTCGGTGGGGCCAAACCATCACTATCAGGACTTTTTGTTCTTTACAATGAAGATAGTTCTTAATGACATTGGCTGTATGTTTGGGGTCATTATCCTGCTAGAGAATAAATTTGAGACCCGCCTCCTTGATGGTATGACATGAAGGGTAAGTATCTGCTTGTATTTCTCAGCACTGAGGACACCATTGATCCTGACCAAATCTCCAACTCCATTTGCAGAAATGCAGTCCCAAACTTGCAAGGAACCTTCACCATGTTTCACTGTTGCTTGCAGACACTCATTATTGTACTGTTTCTCCAGCCCTCCGGCAAAAAAATGCCTCCTGCTACAGCCAAATATTTCAAATTTTGACTCATCAGTCTAGAACACTTGTTGTCATTTTTCTACACCCCAGTTCCTATGTTTTCATGCATAGTTGAGTTGCTTTACCTTGTTTCAGTATGGCAGTATGGCTTTTTGGCCACAATTCTTCCATGGCCACAATTATTTCATGAAGACTACTTCTGGCCAGATTTCTCTAGATAGTAGATGGGTGTACCTGGGTCCCACTGTGGTGGCGGCACTGCTGGACACCTTCTGATATCAAAAGGAATTAAGCATGATGTGTCTTTCATCTGCTGCATTAAGTTTCTGCATTCATGGTCCTCAACATCATTGTGCTTCTGCAAAACAGCTTTAACAGCACATCTTGAAACCCGAATCTACTCTGAAATCTTTGCCTGGGAGAGACCTTGTTGATGTAGTATAATTACCTTGTGACTTGTTCCTGTGTTCAGTTTTGCCATGGTGTATGGTGTATCTGTGACATGAAACTGTTTTCCACAACCTCAACTTAGTAGCAGAGTTTGGCTATTCCTCACCTATCCTACACATCTGTTTCAGTTAATGACTGTTTCAACCTACACATGAAATTGATGGTCATTGGCACCTGCTTGGTATAATGATTAATCATACACCTGCCTCTCATCCTACAAAATCCTCTGACTGTGCAATGGATGCCTGTTTGAAGTCAAAAGGTAAGTCACACCAAATATTGATCTGATTTAGATTTTTCTTCTGTTTGCTCAAAGAAACAAAACTGTATTTTTGAAAGTGTTCTTAATTTACAGCATTTTTACACAATTACCTAAAACTCCTGCACAGTACTGTATGTCTTTTGTGACTCTAACCCTCAAAAGAACCATTTTCTGACATCTGGCTACAGCCTGACGCTTGGCAGAATAGGATCCTCATGACTTTCTTAGGCTATAAAGGGAATGGAGGAAGGAAGAGATACACTTTCAGATTTGTACGATTGTCTTGGTATGGTAGATCAAACAGGAAATATGGCCAGATGAACTACGGTAATTCTAGTTATTTTAATATTAATTAGGTTTTTAGATTTACACATTAGATAGAGATGACTCAGCTGTGCAGATACAGTGTGAGCACAGGATATTTAATAGACCCTAATTAACATACTGTACGTAAAATTGTCTCCCCCTTAAGCCCCCATATAAAATATTCAGCAATACTCCTGATATCATGACCATCTATGATATTTGGGAGATCAGGAATTAGATTTGCAGCTGCAAGCCTCATAATGGTTGAATATCAGTGCAATAGAGGGAGCACCTGTCAAGGTGTATGAGAAAGCTAAATTTGGGGATAAGATTTTTAAAAAATTATAAGCTGAGCTCAAATGCAGTGATTTCAGAATTACTGTATAGAATAAAAGATTCAAGCAAAACTAAAAATATATATTAAGGCAAAATTGTACAACCAATAATGTGCACTAAAACCTATAATGCTTTAAAATTATTACAGAAAAATATTAAAATATTGTGAAGTCAGATACTGTTTTCTCATCATTAAATGTATTTTTATAAAACCCTACTTGCCTATGGATTTCGACAGTAACTTCCTACAATTGGAGTGTGCAACTTTCTTGTGTCAATGGCTGTGCAACTTTGTTAATTTGAGCAGCACCTGCCTTTCAACTGCTGGTTGAAGGCCTCAACGCAAAGAGCACAGGACCACATTAAAATATTTTGGAAAGTGGGTAGGGAATGAAAAATCAAATTAATTTGGCAGCAGCAAATGTACACAAATAGAAGATGAAGCAGTTTTTGTTTGACAAATCCAGAAAGAAGAAAAATGAACAAGATTGATTATCTAAAAAAATGGGGGGGAAACAGTAGAGAGTGTGTTGGTACTGTAACCAAAATACAATTCCCATCAATCTTGGTCATCTTTTCTCAGTTGTCATGCAAAGCATCTAGAAGGCATCAGCCTTCCTAATCCAGCAAAATTATGCTTAAATGGAGAGCTCCAATAACAGCCCCCTTAGAAACTGACGCCACTTCTGGATTCCAAACTCTTAGGGAATCGATCATCTTTTAGCTTTCAAAGCATCTTTACATAAACTTCCTCCATCTTATGACTAAACGCAATCAAAATATATGTATGGACACTAACTCGAGACAAGCTGCACACCTTTTGAGAGTACATGTTTGAAGGTCACTGGATTCAACTACCAAAACATCTGCAATTAAAGAGTGGGTAAACCTATGAGGGACCCAGTGGCTCATTGGCTAAGACGCTGAGCTTGTCGATCAGAAAAATCAGTTCGAATCCCTACGTGTCCCAGCTTCTGCCAACCTAGCAGTTCGAAAGCATGTACTAATGTAAAAATGCAAGTAGAAAAATAGGGGCCACCTTTGGTGGGAAGGTAACAGCATTCCATGCGCCTTCAGCGTTTAGTCATGCCGGCCAGATGACCACAGAGACATCTTAGGACAGCGCTGGCTCTTCGGCTTTGAAATGGAGATGAGCACTGCCCCCTAGAGTCAGGAACGACTAGCACGAATGTGCGAGGGGAACCTTTACCTTTAAACCTTTGGCACAAGTAGTGCTTTTTTGGTCTTCAGCTTCCACCATTTGCAATCACTGGCCCTGAAGGAGGAAGGGGGGAGTCTGAAATCCAAAATGTCCAGAGAACATCAAGTTGCCTACTTCCCTGCTCTAAGTAGGGGGTCTCCTTCCTCTCTATTTTCCATTTGTTGGGGGTCCAGTATGCTATGTGTTTTCTTCAGAGTAAAACCCAGATTTCACTTTCTAGAAAATATTATGCTGCATGCCTATGTTTGTAGACTCATTTTACTACTAGTGTCATCAGATACTTAAAATGGAAGATTTAATTTTATTACATGACCTGGGAAAATACACAAGTTTATTTATTTATAAATAAATGTGTTTATACAGCATACCAATGAGTTGCTATTTTCTTCCAGCAAGCCTGTTTCAGCAGCTTTACAAGGGAGGAAAATCTCCTTTGAATCCCACTTGACTCCTGGTAACTTATGGCAACTTACATGGAAGTAGTTGCTATTCCCTTCTTCTTGCCTAGTCTGCAACTTTGGGGTTTCCTGCTCACCTATCCCAATTTTAATCCAGTGAGACCCTGTTTATTTATTTCCAGAATGGCCAGTCAGAAAATTGACCCTACCTAATTTACGTAGAAGGGTAATGATATTAATTGCGGTGCAGTGGTGAAGGCATGAGGCCAGAAACTGGGAGACAGTGAGTGCTAGTTCTGTCTTAAGCACAAAGCCAGCTGAATGACTTTGGGCCAGTCCCTCTCTCATAGCCCTAGGTAGAAGGTAATGGCAAACCATTTAAGAAACCTTGAAAAGAAAACTGCAGCGACTTTTTCCAAGCAGTTACGAGTCAACAATGATGACGAGATTACAAAAAGAAATCACCTAAGATCGTGCTGTCAGCTCCCCCCATTATTTCAAAGAGTTAATAGGTTGACCCTGTTCATCTCTCACGGAAAGCGACCTTCCTTCAAACTGTACCTGTAGAATCGCAGGCAGGCGTTTTTCTCAAACCTGTTAAAATGCAAGGAAGCCAGGCGCATCCGATAGCCATGGATAAAAAGAAAAGGCAAGATGGCGACCACCATTCCCGCCTGTTTTTGACGGAAATTGGAACAGGCGGAGGTTCCTCTACTGCTCTGTGCCGTCCTGGCCTCCATCTTAACTTTTTTGACCATATGCCGCGGTCACCCTTGAGACGTAAGGGACCTGGTGCAACTGAATTCGTATTCTGGGTTGCTCGCACGGCAAATAGCAATGCTTTCTGTTACCTTCTTTATACATCCAGGGAATTAAATACGGTAATCATTACTGTACAGAGTGATCTGTACAAAGTAAAAAATCTTGTTTTATTCAGCAGAGCTCTGCAGCTGCAAAACTAAAGACAATCTGGTTTCTGGCGCGGGGCTGGCATCGCCTGGCGCTAAATGAATGTACGGCTCCTTTCCAGTTGGGAAATGCAACTAGCTGCAAGGCGCTTTGATGAACTGGGATCCCTACCATTTCCCCCGATCTGAGACGGCGATGCTGTGCAAAAATGAATTACTTGGGGTCAGATAGCAATTCTAGACTGTTTTCTGGGAGTAAATCCCGTCGAATTATGCGGATGTTAATTTGAATAAAGATGCAAGGGGGATGCTCAGGTAAACACTTTAGAGTGGGACGCGGAGTGTCGGCTATCATCACGTCCCTCCCAGATATACCCGTTGGACTACCATTCCCATAATCCCAACCGGCCGAGATTACAGGTTCGGGAGATCGGAGGTGTAGTACAAGGCGTCTGGCCTCCAGGGAGGGAAAGTTGCGCTCGCGGACGCTTCAAAAACTAATCAGCGAGAAACTTGGCCCAAATTGCACCGGGGGGGGGGGTGTTCAGCAGGTACCCGGAGCTGCTGGGACACCCTTTGCAGCCGGGCCCGTCGTAGCACCGAAGCGTCCGTGAGCAGCAGGAGCCCTGGGCTAGTCTTGCCCACTCTTCCGGCGGTATCCTTCCCCGTTTTGAACCGGGATCCCTCCGAGGGTGGCTGTGAACGCTATTGCCAATCCCAGAGGGACTTTTCTCCGAGAGCGCCAGCCGCCCAACTGGAGCCGCCCTCCCGGGTCTCTCGTCAGCTGGGGCTGTGGCGCGCTGGACGGCCTTGGCTGCGCTGCTTTCCGCAGGACGGTTCTCTCGGTTGTTGCATTGTTTGTATTAATACGAATATCTTGTTCTGTTTGTTTTGTCTCTTGGGAGCCAATAAAGCTGTGAAGTTTTTCTTTACACCAAATGCAGCTCTACGGGCGATCAATCAATGGGTAGTTTTTGGATAATCTGTGAGAGTGAGAAATCTAATAATGCAAGCAACTCAGAAAAGGAAAACAGTCTATTTTCTCTTACGTTAGCAGAGCCAGGACTAGAACCGCGTATGCAAGAAATTAGTGCACGTCTTGGTGTATGTGTGTGTGTGTCCGCGTGTGCGCGCGCGCGGGCCTGTACATAGACACATTGCATGTGGCTATTTTTATCGACGCACGAAAAGCATATGAAATTTATAGCTTTAATGGCATATTCTACATTACTGGAAGCACACGACTAAGGTGGGTGGGTGGCAGGCAGATTACTGAAGGCAGAGAGGAAGGAAGGGTGCAGGTTTCAGCTGGCGGCTACGGTGACAAAGGGGGAAACCTTTCTGACATCCCAGTGGCCCAATTTTTGCGGGTGGGTTGTAGGCGATGGCAGGAAGATCTCTGCAGGCCGGAGGCGCCACCCTTTTGCTAAGAAGCTATGGGAGTCAGCATTCGTCTCTGTGGTCCAGGGACGGAGCTATTGGGCATCTTATGCGCTGGGCTGTCCCGCTTATTATAACAGCTTTCCCGCGCACTTTCCTTCATCACACCCCGCCCTTTCCCTTTCTCGAAGCGGCGGGAGGATGGAAGTTTAGAGGACAAGGCTCTTCTCCAACCTGGTGCTGCCTAATAGGTCCGGTTCCTGAAGATTAAATTAGAGATATGAATCCGATTCCTGCAGGGTTTATTTTCTATTAAGAGTGGATAGGATTTAGACCTGTTAAGGATGATAATTGATACCCACACACGCGCGCGCGCGCTTTTACTTCTTTTAGGCCAAGGATCTGACTTTAACACCTGTGGGAGATGTCATCACCCCAACCACTTTGCGAGGCAGAATTGTTGAAACGCAAGGAAAAGGCCAGGGACTCTTTTTCAGTGCGTTAGCTTCGTGGGAAATTTCACTAAGCCACCAAACGACACTAAATAGCTAACCCAGCCAAATCCAGCGCTTTAAAATCTTAGTAACTTTAAATCGGAAAATTATGTGTAAGTCTGAAACTGAAATCAGTGGACCTGTGCCTTGGAAAAACTCCATCCTTCAACTGCAGATGCGTCCTAACTTGCGACTCAGCCCCATTAAACATGGCGGGGTAAACGAGGTTGGGTATCCTGTATCTGGAAGTAACTTTTCGGGCAATTTCTTGGCAGCCATTCTGTCGCCTTTGTGCCCGAGACTGGCCCCCCATTCACGTCAGGATTGCCTTGGGGGGCGGGGAAACTGACCCAGAAGACCGTATTTTGGCACTCCTGGGAAGGCCTCGATCCCCCAGTCATGTTCATTACATCTCCTAAATCGCGGGAGATGCGTCGCTGGATTCCCACGCCACGGGAGATTCCGTGTGCTGGTTTTGAAATGGCTTCATTGTGCCGTCGGAACCCAGCCAACAGAGAGGTATGACACAGCAAGGCAAAACAAACTACCGACGTGAACCTGGTTTTTCTCTGCACAATGACTGGCTACTCACGCGCCTACTCGGAGGTAAGGCCCCTCGAGTTCGGCGAGGATCTCTCTCCAGGTAAAGGGCAGCAGGGGCTCCAGCTAATCAGGCTGGGCTGCAAAAGAGCCCCAACCCCTAGCCCCCACTCCCATTAGCAGCTGGCTGGCAGCCGGAGCCCCGCTTTCGACGGTGATGAATTGCGAAGATCGCTGGAACCTTGTTTGAAAGTCACTGGTAATAATACAACAAGTGAAGCCACAACCAACCCCCGTGACTCTGGAGATGACAACTGAAAATCCCTACAAATTATTTAATCAATGAAGCGTCTAACACAACTCTCACACTTCCCGGTCGCCTTGTTAATAAATGTAATTTGAGGTAGATTTATTAAAGAGGCGGAGCGGCGGGGGGAAGAGAGCAGCTCAAGCCGCCGTTCGCGTCTCCCAGATGCCTACGGACCCTCGGAATGAGGTGTTAAAGAGGCAAAAGTGACCCATACCGCCTTTAAAAGCACAGCGTGGCCATGGTCCCCCCCCTTCAGTGCAAACCGCCTCCCCAACACACACACACTTTACGGTTTTAAAAAAAAAAAGATGAAACTTCTCTCCAACTAGCTATCACCCAGATTTAGTGTGAAAAGTAGTGTAATTGTAATTCACGCCATCAGGGTCTATGGCTGATAGACTATCAGCTGTTCTGTAGTTAGGGGAGGCCGCCTTCTTCCTTTGCTTTCTCTCTCTCTCTCTCTCTCTCCTTTTTCTTCCCTTGGAAAGAGGAAAGCTGCCAAATGCTCCGCGATACCTCCAGCAAGCTAATCGGATGCCAAAACAGCAGCTGCACACATATGCAAATTGGCAATTAATAATATAACATTCTGGGTTGGGGGGGGAGAAGAGAAGAAAGAGAGAGAGAGAGAAGAGGGATTTAATATTTTCCCCCACCCCCAAAAGGGAGGAGGAAAAGAGGAGCTACCTGAACGTGTCTAGCCTTCCCGGTGCCTGGCAAACTTGATCCGAATGTCACGCTATTAATGAGCCACTGGAGAAAGAGTCTGGCACGCCCTGATCTCTTGCTAGCCGCTCTCTTTCACACGCGCGTGGATCGTTGTGATCCTGCCGAGTTCCCCCAGCTACAGAGTCCCAGCCATGCTGGCTTTCCAGAAAGGAATCTCTCCAATTAGCATCGCTTTTGTCTAAAGGAAGGAAAAGAATTCGCTGTACAATTTGTCTGCCTATATAAATGCAGTCTTCCCACTAACAGCCTGCTATGCCTTTACCTATGGTACCAGAGCATTATTATTACTGCAGTATTGTGGTTAATTGCAGAGTTAGTTAACCATAATAATAATAATAATGTTCTGGTACACAGTTTATTATTATAGTTATTATACTAATTATGCAAATATAAATACAATAAAAGTATGTTATCTGTGGTCATTAGCCAAATACAGTGCGCATTTATCAAAGGCCTTGTACCGCAATTGTAGCATCAATTGCTATCATACAAACTGGGATTGCTGGGACTCAAGTGCTGCTCCTGGGTAAAAAGAGGCAGCTGCCTCAAATCTGGTTAGAAAGGAGCTGTAATTGTTTGGCTCTTGAAATGATGGTAATGATCAGGTCTTTTGGGTTGCCCAGAAGGAGAACGCCTCCAGGGAGATGCCCACTGCTCCTGTTCCCTGTCCGTGGTCTGGTCGCAGCACAGAAAATATTATAAGCCATGATTCAGAGTCTGCCTCTGACTTGAAATCTGACAAGGTTTGTGTGTGTGCGCGTGCATATCAGCAGCCTTGAAATCAAACCGAAAAGGAGGTAGGTTTACAAGCCCTATTTTTATTCCCCAATTGAGGTGATCAAATTTGCTTTGGGCCTCAAATAGCAGCTCCCTATGTGTACATGAAGCAGAATGATTTTACTTCCATGCTTAGCAGGTCTTCTTTTGCTACATTTCTTGCAAAGTGGGCCTGTGCCCAAGGCTGGGATTACGTGCATTTCTCTAGAAATATAGCAATAGCACCTAGACTTATATATAGCTTCACAGTGCTTTACAGCCCTCTCTAAGCCATTTACAGAGTCAGCATATTGTCCCCCAACAATCTGGGTCCTCATTTTACTCACTTTGGCAGGATGGAAGGCTGAGTCAACCTTGAGCCTGTTGAGATTCGAACTGCCAAATTGCAGGCAGCTGGCAGTCAGCAGAAGTAGCTTGCAGTACTGCATTCTAACCACTGCGCCACCAATATAGCTCACCACCAGTAGCTGTCTTTTACCCATTTTCCCCACTTGTTGGAGAAGGCATGATGGGTCACCCTCTGGCTAAAGGTTTCCAGGGTCTCCCAGCTGGTATTGATTAGGGAGTCAAGAGGAAGGAACAGAACAAACCAGAAAACTGTTCTATTTTGAATTTGGTTCTCTGGTGAAATTAAAAAAGGAAAGCTGGATGGGCAAAAAGATGGATAGATGAACAGCAGACACACAGCTTAGCATGCTAGGAAATGGATGTGTTTAATTTGCAGAGGAATATCATACTCATTTATAAATAATCTTAAGGCTATTTCTGATGTCTAGCTAAACCCTGACTGGACTCAGGCAGGATTTAAATAGTGTAAAAAATACCCATTTTTCAGAAATAATATGGGCATTTGAATGAGATGGTTACTACTGAAGCATGCATTTATCAGTTTTAGGATCAAAATGAGTGCTTTAATCTTGCTTTGCAAAGAGCCCATCCAGATTTTGACAGCTTGCCTCCTAATGACTATTTCCTTAAAGTGTACAAAGTGTACACTTATATTTAATATATTTCTTTCTAGTGTCATGCATATTCAGTTGCCAAATGCTATGATTTTCAGAACTTTTAATTTTTTAAAAAAATTAATTCTAAGCATAATAGGAAGTGTGGTACCCAAACAAGCACTTGGTACATCTAATAAGTATAATCATTCTGAATCTTCTAAATGAAGATAATTTAAAGGGGAAAGAAAGTAAATTGGAAATCTACCTTTGTCTTGAATACTATTTTTCAAATCTCATCCACTAATTTTTTTTAAGAGTATCACTAATGCTGTAGTTTCTTTGAGGGATACTCAAAGCACAAAGAGTGAAGCCTGTATGAACATATGTGCACACATAGATAGAACATATATTCAATTTAAATATCTCAGCAGGATACAAATAACAACCATCATAAAAATATATTAACGAGAAACAAAACAAACCCGGCATCTAGAAATAAAAAAGAAAAGGTTTTTTTATATATTTCTATACAGATGTGGCTTTTCTCCCCTGCACAAGAACTTTTCATAGGTATTTTGATTGATTTGATGGTTTTGTAATTTCTATTTTTATAGGATAAACCTATTAGTCTGTGACAACTGTAGGATAAGTATGATCAGTATCAATTTTACATGAATCACGCAAGTACATGGAATACTTCGTTACCTGGTTGTGTCCTCCAAAAACCACTTTCCCACAACTGCTATCAAAGTTAATGGTCTAAAATCAACAGCTCTCTATCCAAAACCTACATTGCCAGTTGCAATTTAATGCCAAATCACATCCTCTTCATTGGCAGGCATGCTAGTAGTTTTGTGTGATGTTTAGTCTTTTCATCTGGTTCTGTCACTATCCCCCTTGGACACATCACTAGCTAATGGGAAAATATCCACAAACCAGAACACTGAGCAGTTGTCTTAATTTCCAGAAGCTGATTTGTCTTCTCATCCTCTCACATCTTGTTTGGGCATCTCGGAAGTTAAAGTAATGTGAAATGAAGAAACATATGGGGAAACAGCTCCCAGTGATAAACATGTGTCTACCAAAAAAAAAATCCTTTACAGTAATTGATTGAGAGCAGCTCCAGGCAATTTCTAATTCTATCAGATATAGACATACAGAAGGAGACCTAAGGCAGAAAAGGCCCTACAGAGGAAGGAAACAACCTCTGATATATGCCTAGTAGACCCTCAAAGTTGGTAAACTAAAACTAACCAACCCACAGACAATCCAGCATCTTACTTCCTTACTTCCAATTTATTGATAATGGCAATTCTTTGTAAAAGACCACTTCAGTCTTTTGAATTAATTTCAGAATGCTATAGCCACCACAAAGATCTGGGCCTCTGTGTCTACCCTGACACTGTTTAAAAGTTGAAGAATCTACCTATAGAGACTTTACCTTCTCCTTTAATATGATTCATTCTCCCCAGAATTACATTTGCAGTGGTTTTGTTCTGATTTTTGCTCTACTGTCCTCACAGTATGGTTGGAAGGAAGACACTGAGAGAATTTGAGTTTAAAAATGGGAGATCAACTAGGAGAGGAAACAGCATGGAAAGAAATTATAATAGTAGATCCTGGGCAATGGCCAGAAAGAAAGGCCTCCCAAAACACATCTAATAATATACCTATAACAGTTCATAGGGACGCGGTGGCTCAGTGGCTAAGACACTGAGCTTGTCGATCAGAAAGGTCAGTAGCTCGGCGGTTCGAATCCCTAGCACCACGTAATGGAGTGAGCTCCCATTACTTGTCCCAGCTTCTGCCAACCTAGTAGTTCGAAAGCATGTAAAATGCAAGTAGAAAAATAGGGACCACCCTTGGTGGGAACGTAACAGTGTTCCGTGTGCCTTTGGCATTTAGTCGTACTGGCCACATGACCATGGAGACGTCTTCAGACAGCGCTGGTTCTTCGGCTTTGAAACGGAGATGAGCACCGCCCCCTAGAGTCAGGAACAACTAGCATGTATGTGCGAGGGGAACCTTTACATGTATGTATGTATGTATGTATGTATGTATGTATGTATGTATGTATGTTTGTTAAATGTGCTTGTTGTTCATATTAACTATGTGGAATATCTTTTCAGAAGAGATTATGTAATATACTAAAATACTACTAATACAGATAATGCCTACCAAATCACTTCTGCAGTACATTCAATAATCTCTTTCACAACACAATTTTATCACGAAGAAATATATAGCAAGATTGAGAAAACAGCTACAGAAACTGCAAAATTTATTTAACTGCACAGTACTGTTTAGGGGGGAAAAAACTATGCGGTGACAAGCAAATGCTGATGTATTCACATTTTGTATAGAGGGCAGTCAGACATTTTTATTGCAAAATACCGTCTGGAAAAGATGCAAAATAAAACTGATAAAATGCAGAAAGAGGAAAAGTAGGAAGACAAAGATCCTGTTCCCTTTACTTATGGAGTTCAAAGGCATGACATGCAGGACCCTGCAGCAAATGGAAAGCTACACTAATTTTAAAAATATAAAATGCTATAAAGTGCCCTGCAGGGCAGGAATATACTGAAGCTACTTGCACCTAAATAAGATATGGTTCATTTACTTCACAGCTTAGCCTAATGTAATCAGTGGATTTCTAGCCTAGAGTTGTAACAGGCAAATAGCCGATACCACAGAGGCAATACTCCCAGCCATTGAGGAGGCTTCAGCTAGATTGCTGTTGATTAGAAAATTTTTCAGTTTTGACAAGCACTTAATGAATATAAATCACACTTTGATTGGTTTCCATTGAAGCCAAAGGCACATTTGGGAAAAAAAGAGCACCTCCTCCTAAAAAACAGTACAGGACCTACAACTGTATTATAAGCTTAGCCAACAGTATGTATTTATAAAATACAACTGAGTATATTGCACATGCCAATCGTATACACTCCTGCATGACAACACATTATGAAATACTAATACATTACTTCAAACTATTTCTACTTCAAATTCTACTTCAAACTATTTCTATGAAGCGAAAGACAATCTTGAAATAAAATTAGACAAACTTTGAAAAGGTTTTCACAGTTCCACTAGAGCAATTTCACAATGGTTTCACAACTGACTCAGCTATGCGTTTCCACCAGCAGAAAGCGATAGAAATTTTTATTTCCACTGCTGGAATAGACTTTCCTATTCCAACAGTTTCTCCCACTCCTGATATGGGAAAGTACAGCGAAGGCTACTTGGGTGAAAAAAATTAATTATAGGTACATCAACTACCAATTAGGTGGAGGCTGAAACTGCACAGAAAGAAAATGGTAGCATTTTTATAGGACTTTTGAAAGCTGCACTTTAGCCATCTATACATTACACAAAAATAGAGATTCATAATTTAGCCATTTCCTTCCTCACTAATATTCAGTTGTACTGATAATTAGACTTTACATTTTGAATTTCATATTACTAAACATTCTAAGAACAACTTCTTAATAGACATTTCATTTTGGCAACTCTCCCAATTAATGAAACTTTATTTTCCAAACGTGGAGAGCTTACAGAGGTAAAGATGGTTGTGCCACTGTTTATAGCTGGAGGAGTCTTTAAAAAAAACCCTAGATTTCAAGTAAGTAAAATAATTGCAGAATAACAGAGTTGGAAGGAACTTTACACATTTTGCATGAGAAATCCTCAGTATTTGAGATGAGATTCTTTCAAAACTTTTTTACATACTGCTTATTACACATGGCACAAGCATTTTAACACACTCAGAAGAGTCTAAGAGAAATTCTAAAGGGATAAAAATGCTAAAGGAAAAACAACTCAAGAAGCAGGAATATGATCAAGAATATGATCATAAAAACCCAGGGCCACACAATATCACTGAAAAAGAAAAACAAGAAATCCAAGAAGAAACCAGCACGGTTACATAAAGATCTCTCTCATAAACTGAAAGACAAAAAGGGTAAGTACAAAAATTGGAAAGAGGGACAAATAACTAAGGCAGAATATTAGCAGATAGCCAGAACATGCAAAGATGAAATTAGGAAAAGCAAAGGCTCAGAATGAACAAAGACTTGCAACAAAAGTCAAAGATAATAAAAAAAAAGTTTTTTCAACATACTGTATAAACAACAACAAAAAAGCCAAGAAAACAGTCCACTAAGGAGAAAAGATGGCAAGGAAGTAAGAGAGAGAAAGCAGAGCTGCTTAACTCATTCTTTCCATCAGTCTTCAAACAAAAAGAAACTAGAGCCCAACCTACCAATAACATAACTGTAAAAGACAGACTAGAAATAGAAATTAAAATAAGCAAGAAAATGATAAGGGAACACCTGTGTGACACTGATGAATATAAATCACTGGGACCTGATGGATTACATCCCAGAGTTCTGAAGGAGCTGGCAGATGTTATCTCCGAACCATTGTAACATATTTTTAAAAAATCCTGGAGCACCAGGGAACTACCAGAGGATTGGAAAAGAACTGATGTGGTTCCCATCTTCAAAAAAACAAACAAACCCAGAACCAGGAAACTACAGACCAATCAGCCTAACATCAATACCTGGAAAGATACTGGAAAAAATAATCAAAAAGCAGATCTGTGAACATCTATAAACAAATAAAATTGTAACTAGTAGCCAACAAAGGTTTGTTAAAAACAGATCATGCCAAACCAATCTTATTTCATTCTTTGATCAAGTGACTAAATTAGTAGACCAGCAAAATGCTCTGCACATAGTATACTTAGACTTCAGGAAGACATTTGACAAACTAGACTACAACTTACTTCTTGGTAAACTAGAAAAATCTCCATTTATGTGGGTATATGCGTAATTCTGTATTTGTTTATTTATCTTTTGTCATGTTTATGTAATGTATATTACAGGTGGAGACCTTTTGAGAGCTGAATGCAAAGAAATTTCATTTTAATGTATGCCAATTGGTGTACATTCAAAGTGACAGTTATTTTAAGTTCAAACTCTAAGTTTTTTCCTTTCCTGGGAATCTAACATGGAGTACTAGCTAGTAGGCTGATGAAATTCTAAAGGAAACAATCCAATTCACTTGCTGAGATTTCTGTAACCTTCCCAAGAATCTTATCTTCTGTGGAGTTAGAGCAGAAGAATCATCTCACCCAGAAACAAGCTCTGTTCACTGCTCTCTTCACTCCTGCACTTTCTTAGGTGTTCTGGCTGTCTCCAGCTTCGTGGCAGCCATGTTGACTGCAGCTGCTCCTCGTCTTCGGGTGAGGGGGATTTTCCAAGTCAGGGAGGAGAGATGCAGCTCTCCTCGACCTGCAAGGCACCCCCTTTACTTCACCACTCCTACAGAGTGGCTATGGCTCCTTTTGAAGCACTCCGACGGAGAGAGCTTGGAGCGGAGCCGCAGAGCTCACAGTCCTCGCCTCCAACACCACCGGAAGCATAGCCGGAAGCCCAATAGGGGGAGGCTTTTGAAATCAACTCCTTTGCTCCCCTGGGAAGCCGGGCGCTCTCAGAATGGTTCTTGAAGAAAAAGAAGTAATCAGGTGAGTCCCTGGCTGGGGCGGACCAACCAAGCAACTTCACAGTGGAAGAATCAACTGTTCTAATGGACAATAAAAGGTGCCACTGCTTCTTATGCACTAGGTTTTTTTTTTGCATATTTACCTTTCATGCTGAAAGAGGCTTTCTCTTGTGGCAGCCTGCTGTTTCCCTTTTTTGTGGATTCTCCATCATTTTTGGAGGTTTTGTGATTTAAGATGGTGAGAAGGTGGAACTGAGATAGCCGAGCTGGAATAAGCATGTGGAAATTATCTCTGGTTCTATTTTTGTAACTTTTGGTCTAAGCTTTTCAGTGAACTTTATATTTTTAGCTGACTCAATAGATTTGGCTTTTGGAATCTAAATGAGATTTTTTTTCATGAAGTGCATAGACTGTTGTGAGGGAGATGAAGAGTTTCATTTTTAACAATATTTAACAATATGGATATTTGTCGTCACATACTGTAAAGTTTTGATCATTTCCTCCCCCTCTTTTCCCCTCTTCTGTTTGAGGTCCTTTTAGATAACAGTGCTGATTCATCACAAGAGGGAGCCAAACATCTATGATATTGCTGATTCTGCTTAAGAAAACTCTTAGTCCTATTAAATCCAGTGAAATATAGGCTTCAAACTTACAAACCTGTAACTTATAATTTTAAAAAGTTTAATTTTTTCAATCTTAAAACCAATGATGTCTACAAGGAAGAAGACAGAGAAACTTTAAGGAGAAATAGAACTTTTAAAGCCATTTATGGCTTTTGTTGTTGTTAGTTGCAAAGTCGTGTCCGACCCATCGCGACCCCATGGACAAGGTTCCTCCAGGCCTTCCTGTCCTCTACTATCCCTCGGAGTCCATTTAAGTTCACACCGACTGCTTCAGTGACTCCATCCAGCCACCTCATTCTCTGTCGTCCCCTTCTTCT
>JANHJO010010274.1:288187-307965 GCA_032468235.1 Pseudoxyrhopus heterurus
CTACTCTACTCTACTCTACTCTACTCTACTCTACTCTACTCTACTCTACTCTACTCTACTCTACTCTACTCTAACTCAGAATTTGCCAACCCAATCCAGATTCACTCAGCCAAGGAGTCTTTTAAAGGGGCTGCCTTAAAACAAAGCTATTGTGTTTCCCCAGCTCTTCCGCACTTTCACAAACTGTTCCAATTGTCTGACTTCTCCCTTCAGCAAGGCCACATGTAAAGGGTTGGATCTAGGCCCAGAAGGAAATCCTATTAAAGCCAGAATTTCATTAGAAGGTGTGAAGCCACACCAAGGGATCTCGGCGAAGCCCGTTTTTAATGGGCATGCCAATTGTGAACGCTTCCAGACTAGCTTTTACAATTCACCCTACAAAATTCACAAAAAAATACTATGGCGTATTCAGACATCAAGCTTCATTTCTTTGTTGGCCTTCTGTTGACGGGGGCATCTTCCATCTTTATTTCTCATCACAAAAACCCCAGAAAGAAGGACCACATTCTTTGATTGTTAGCAGGAAAAATAAGAGGATATTCATAGGCAGTCAAAATTACCATTGGGCCAAAAATATGTTCTTCTCTATCCTCAGTTTCTTCTTCCTGTCCGAAAGAGGATTTTGTTTTTCCACCGGAGTCCAGGTGGACGTGTAAACCACTGAAATTTTTTAATTTGATTTGTAAAATTTATCTTGAACGATAAGCATCCCAGCAGGAGAATTGCAAAGATGTACCAGGTAGTCCTTGTTTAGTGACTACAGTTGGGAGTGCTAACTTAGTGAAGGGGTAACCACAACTGTGCTTACTATCTGACTTTTACTTTCTTTTGTTTTACAAAACTGTGAAGGTTAAAAAAATGAGGATTGGCTGTGAAGTTACTTTTTCATTACCATTGTGACTGTGAATAGTTGCTAAATGAGACAGCCACTGAACAAGGTCTACTTGTATACGCCCTTTTGTGAGGAAAATATGCACTTCATTTCTCTCAACCTCGGACCCTGGTTATTTGCCTGGATGGTTGGTGGAACTTAAGAGGCTGAAGGTAACATCCCTCCCCACATACTAGGGAAATTCTGCCAGTTTTGTCTATGGGGGCTGAGAGTTATGGGAGCTGGAATCCCAATCCATCAAGTGAGGGTATCCTTTTTGGGGAAGCCTAGCCTATATGCTCAGAGGTATCAAAACAAAGTCAAGAGAGAGAACCATCGCTGAAAACATACAAATCTCAACAACTTCAGCAAATCCAGGCTGATAGAAGGCAAGTTTTGCTTCCAGGAGATTAAGCCGCTGAGCTTCACAAACATTGGTTTGTAGGTCAACAGTGACTAAGATAAGGATGTTTGAACAGGGAAACTTAAATGCTTTTTAAAAACACCTTTAAAACAATAGACTTAGGAAGTAGCAGAGTGTCCCCGGACTGAGAACAAGGAAGGACAGAGATGCTAAAGAAGAATCCTTGCAACATAATGAGACAGGTGGAGTAATTTGAATATGTCCTTTGGTGTATATAATTGCGTTTGGCTGCATTAAGAACAATTGAGGAAAGAAAACCATATAGTCATTTGGCAAAAAGTTAATTTCTCTCCTCCCTGCCCCAATCATGGTTCCAAGTCCCAGCTTTTGACTACAATCAATTTTCAGAAGAGGGAAATCAAATTGTAGGTCTCTCTTTTTCTCTAGCGCTCTCTGTCTCTCTCTCTCTTTTGCTTAGTTTACTGGTATTCATCTAAAAAAAAATTAGCTGGTCTTTGTCAACAGGGTTTGAAACATACACTTCCCTTAACTGTGTGTTTACAGTATTCCAATATTTGAGAGGTTGCCACAAAGAGGAGGGGGTCAACTTACTTCTCAAAGTACCAGAAGGCAGGACAAGAAACTATGGATGGAAACTAACCAAGGAGAGAAGCAACCTGGAATTAAGGAGAAACTTCCTAACAGTGGGAACAATTAACCAGCGGAATAGCTTTCCTTCAGAAGTTGTGGGTACTCCACCACTGGAGGTTTTTAAGAAGAGACTGGACAGCCACTTGTCTGAAATGGTATAAGGGTCTCCTGCTTGAGCAGGGGGTTAGACTAGAAGACCTCCAAAGTCCCTTCCAGCTCTATTCTGATTGAAAAGGAAGAGATTTAATGTGCTCAGACAGAAAAAAAAGATGCAATGTAGAAAAAATAAAACAAAACAAAATAATATAATAAAATAAACAATAGTTGCAGAAGCGCTATTGACCTTCCAATTCGTAAACAATCCTCTCAATTGATCATTGAAATAAAGCTGGGTCATTACAAAACTCTTGACATTTATCAAAGCTTACATAATCTGCATTAAACACTTTTTCTTCATGGGTTTTAACTCACCTAAGCTGGGACAATGATTTTAGTTTTCCTTGTCTACTACAAAGAAAAAACTGTCCTCTCCTCCAGAGGAGGAAATAGATTAAACAGTATTTTAGATAATCCTCAAAGTTACTGAAACTTCCTTCTCAAATAATGCTTGGTTGAAGATGCCAAGAAGAATAGTTCCTCTGATGTATAAACCACAACTGAGTTGTAAGCTTTGAGCACATCAAGAAATATTTACGGAACAATTCAGATAATGCACATCCTGTTCTCTGTTTTCATTGTTGATGATTTTGTTGCTTCCAGCTCTTTGGGGTGATTTTATTCACGATTGTCTTCTGGCAATGGCTTCCTTGGGTTCTTGTAAGCTTATGCTGGTGCGTAAGGATAGTATATCTACGCACTTTATCTTTTGTTAAACTTTTGACCGATTAGATTTGGGTTTCCCAACATCTGGGTCTTCTCCGTGAATAATGACTTCATATGACTCATTCAAAACATCTTAAGCTATGTAAGAATACATAGAATAAATTTGAGGGTGTGTTATTTAAATAGTCTTTCTCCCTATTCCCATTACATTTTGTCTAGCTGTGGTCGATCTTTGCTTTCGACCGTGCCCATCTTTCATTAAAAAGCCCACATTTATATATATAAAAAAAAGTTTGCAGGATTTCTCTGTTTTTCTTAAATCGGTCTCTTCTCCTTGCCATTTCCACTTGGTGGTTTTATTCAGTGTCTTTGCATTGCTTATTTTGGTGCAATTCCTTGCCTCTTCCTGTTCTTGGGAACTCAACATTTACTTGGGCAATTTTTCCTCTCTCTGTCTTTTGCTTTCTATCTCTCTTTAGCTTTTTTTTTTTTTGCAGTGTGTTAACAGATTACAAACTTGTCTTCGTTTTCTCTTGTTGACATTTTGGGAAAGTTTGCTTCGTCTTTTAAGAGCATCACGAATTTCAGGCACAAAGTCTTCTGGCCTAATCCATGATATTTGTCCTTTACCTCCGACATATGGAACCATATGGAATATTGATGGAGTTGGTTTAATGATTTGGTTTTCTTTGGTTGATTAATTGGCAACATCTCAGTCATAACCCCAGGTCTTGTTTTCATGAACTAAATAGAGCTTTTCTATCATCACTTGCAGCAAAAAATAACCAATGTTCCGAATTTCAGGCACTAAACCCTTTATCATTAAGATTAAGATAACCTTTATGGTCATTTTTTTTTTTACTGTGGGCACACTGGCACACATTAAAAATGAAATTCTGTTGCCTGCTCTCAAAAGTGTACACATACATAACACACATATAGATATGCTGTATATATATATATGTATACACACATACTATATGCCAGGGGTGTCAAACTGGCGGCCTGCAGGCCAGATGCGTCACCCGCAGGCCATGCCCACCCTGGCTCTGCAAAGGCAAAAAAGTCACGATACGATGTGATACGCCACATGGCACAATCGAGTTTGACACCTATGCGATATACATTTCTTCATACATTATACATTTACATGTGTATACTTTGCGAACTGCACTGATTACCAGTTTGTTTCCAAGTGAAATTCAAGATGCTGGTTATTACCTATAAACAACACCTTGCATAAGGCCTAGCCAATTTGATCCAGCTGGATCAGCCCATTTTGGGTTCCTTCAATTAATGCCATCAGTTGGGTTCCCGGAAGGCAGCTTTTCTGCCTGGCACCTGCTCTTTGAAATTAGGTTCCCCCACAAGGTCCAGATGGCTTCACCCAGCAGGAATTTCGAATGGCCTTGCCTGGCTCTTCATCCAGGCTTTGAGGTGATTAAAGACTCCTTTAGGTGGTGTAGATTTTTTTTTCATTCCTGTCCAGTGTGTGATCTTTTATTCCTTGTTCCTGTTTATTATAATTGGTTTATTCCTTGTTTTCTTGTGAACCCACCCAGAGTTGTTTGGAATTGGGTGTTATACAAATTTTAAAAATAATTTCTTTTGTACATATTTTGAGGAAATTGAAGGCTGGCATAGAATAAGCCAAAGTTAATTACATTTGTTTCCAGCTTCTACGGGTCCAGTATACATATAATCCTTGAGTTAAAACAGGAATTTCTGTCATTAAGTGATGCAGTCATAAAGCTCAGTGTCATGTGACTATTGCTTAGCAATGGCAATCCGGGCAGTTCCCATTGCTGTTGTTAACTGAATCCCATCAGTTGTTAGCTGAAGACCAACCCTGATCTGAACAGTTCCAGGCTTGGTCCTCCCACACCCAAGCCTCCATTCCCCAAGCCAAGATAGGGGATTGCCAACTTGCCCGAGAGCTTATTCTCCACCTCTCCCATCTCTGCCATCTTGGCTACCCTGCACTCTGCCTTGCAAGAAGCCCCTGAGCCACAGTGCAGCTCAAACCCTAGGAAATGCCAGTTGAACCCAGCACTACAGCACAAAGTTGCAGTTGCCCTGGGAAGCTCCAGTCCCCCAGGAAGCCCCAGCTGCCCCAGCCCTGCGACATAAACACACAGCCACCCTGCACTCTGAGGCCCTGCCATCCTTTGCTCCACTGTCCCAGGTGATCTTTGCCCTCTTCTTGCTCCTACTGCTAATAAGGCATGCCCACCCTGGTCCTTTGTGAAGTAACTGCTGACTACACAAGGCCTTTTTCCTCACCTCTTTATGAGGAAGCTGCTGCTACTAAGCTCAGGAAGAAAGCCTTGCCCAGTCACGGCTTGTCTCCTGAAGGGTCAGACTGGGCATGCTTGGTCAGCAGGAGGAGCAAGAAGATGCCAAAGGTCAGCTGCGGGTGACAAAGTGCAAGGTGTTAAAGAACTGCAGAGTGCATGGACCAAAATTGCAGAGATGGGGGAGAAGATGGGTAGGTGGGAGTTACAGCACCCCTGCTGTTGTAAGTTTGGGTGGACTGCCAAGTGCCTGAAGTTTGATCACATGACCTTGGGGGTGTTGCAATGGCCATAATTTCAGGAAATGGCTGTAAGTATCATTTGTTCAGTGCTTCCATAACTTTGAACAAATGGTCTTAACACAAGGACTACCTGTAGTTCATTTAGCATATTTTAGTAGATAATATTTTCACTAGTTATTTCTCAGAAGTTATTCTTGCCAAGAAAGCTGTTGGATGCCTTTTGCTTTTGTTGCTGTGACAACAATATTTAACTCCATTATTATAATTTCTGTTCATTTTTCTGTACTTCTGCTGTAAAAAGTAGATTTGAATGCAAGAATGCAGATCCAGTTCTACAGATGTACAGATAGATCTGAAGAATTCAAAAGTAAAGCATTTCCATTTACTATCTTTTTGCATACAGTATCTTGCCCTATATGCATATAGGTAATATTTAGTTAACTGTTACTTCTTCAGTGACCATTCAAAGTTCAGACAGCTCTGAACAAGTCGTACTTATGACCAGTGCCCAAAGCTTCGGCTGTGCTAGCACCACTGCTGTCACATGATTATAATCCAGGTACTCGTCACCCAGCTTGAAGTTATGATGGTTGCAGTGTCCTGCAGTCACATGATTACTGGTTTTGATCTTCTCTGCCAACTTCCCACAATCAAAGTCAATCGCAGGTGGCTCCTGTAACTTGGTCCCCTCCCACCACCGTGGCTCCCAAGGATCCCAGCTATGGAGTACGAGATCCTGGGGATCTCATACTCCATAGTGTGCGCCTGCAGCAGCCACCCACCCTCACCCAGCATCAACCATTACTTGCTGGCTGCGCTTGTGCTATGACACTGTAGTCACCCACCCACAAGCCTGCTTGCAAGCTGCCCAGAACTTGAGATTTCCTGCCAGCTTCCCCATTGACTGTGCTTGTTTGAAGCCAGCTGGAAATCATCAGGTGGTTCTCATTGATGTGTTTTGGTTAAGGATGGCAATACAGACTGCTGGGATTGCTGTTGCTAAGCGACACAGTCATTTGACATTATGCTTTACAACCACATTGCTTAGCAATGGAAACATAAGTTCCAATTGCTGTTGTTAAGTAAGGTACACCTGTACTTTAAAACTCAATTGGCTTTGTTTTGATATACATTCAATAATATATTGTATTTATCTTTCAGCTATTGTTGGAGTACGTTGTATGAAGTTTGTCCCATCTCAGTGATTTAGGACAGGTAAAAAAGTAACTTTTCTATTACTCAGATTTATACAAAAATGTTTTATGATTTCTATTTATATATCTGTATAAAGTCCTCTGATTTCAAGGTAGCAAATGAAGTGAGTTACCTCAGTGTTTTTTATTTGCATTTTTGTAACAAGCATGTGTTTTACTTTGTTTCTGAACAAACAAGGAGCAAAATTTAAAAATTAAAAAAGGAGGAAGTAGAGCAAAATTTGGGCACCACAATCTATCACTAGCTCTCTGTTTCAAATAAATAGCTGACTCGGAAGTTTTTAAAAAAAAAAATGCTTGGTGATAATTTGTCATACATTCTTATCTGTCTCATAGGGTCTGACACGGATTCCTTCATAATAAGTGTTAGTTAATTGGGATATTTTAACTAGATGAAGAATGAAAACTAGAAATGTATAATATTAAGGTAATTAGGAAGTCCTGTTTGTGGACAGTTCTTGGTGCTCATATTCATCAGTTATTAATTTTTGATGATTCAATAGCATTATCTATGTCATGTAAAAATATTAAATGTCATTCAGCATTTAAAAATGCAGCATTCCGTAACGGATAGTTACAGAAACTTGATAATCATCCACTATTTAGAATACTGTAGATGCTGGTCTACAGTTATCTTGGCTGTTGAGATGAATTGTAGAATCATATATATCTACCCCAAATTTACCAAACATTTATTATTAATGGGATTCAGAGAACATGCTAAGTAAAAACCCAGCAGTCTAAATACACATTCATTTATTTTATGTCTCTCATGAAGCCCTGCTTTGCTTTTAGCCTAGTTTCCTGAATAAAGACAACTGTCTGGCTTCAAACAGCACATTAAGCCAGAATCTTCCACATTACAATATGCTAGGAGGGAACCCAGCAATTGAGAATTTATTTTACACACACACACACACACACACACACACACACACACACACGTGTGTGTGTGTGTGTGTATTGAGCACTATATCCATTTATAGCTGGGAATTAAATGGAGGATAGAATACTAACACTTAAGAGTTTCTTCTGGCAACTGTTCTTCCATGTTTGGGAACTCAGTCCTCAATAATTCACAAAACAAATCTCTTACTAGTTTTAATATGTTGGCTTTAATTTATAAACTTGACTTTGATAAGAATAGTACTTGCCCAGTTAGTTCAGCTTATATTGTAGAGACAGCTTGATTGACTTTTCCACCTATCAATACATAGGATAGCCTGTGTTTCTTAAATAAACAACTCTAACTTTATTTGCCAAATTGAAACTATTTTCTTTTTTAGGCTCTATAATATGATAGTCTGAGATGTTTAAAAAAAGTTTATTTAAGTTTGATCCATAGTATGTATTAAGAGACCTAACTTCAAGATGAAATAGCCCATGTCTTCTTCAGCAGCATCATATATTTCTACATTCTGCCTTTCTGCAATATTTTAAGATATTTATTGCATTAAATTAATTAGGAAGAAAGGAGAAAAACATACATTATTTTCTTAACCTGAAACAAACTATCTTATTGGGGGAAGTGGGGCAGAAAAGAAAGCAGGACTTGGACAAAACAATTTTTAAAAGTCTGCTTTTAAAGCCTGTCTTGAGAAATTTAATGCAAATGGTTTGTAGATGTGAACAATCTGTTGCTGCAGTTAGGAATAGATTTCTCCTTTCAGTGTTGTATAATAATACTTTTTTTTTACTATCCCCCATGCATGAAAAACCCAGAATTCTTGATGACTCTGAATGCTGTGGCTATAACTAAACTGAACAAAGTATATTTAAGCAGCAAATGATTGTTCCAATATTATGTTAAAAATACTGATTTCAGCCCAAACTCTGGCACAAGAACAAGTACTGATATATGTGTTAATACTTGAAATTTACAATTGCATCTCTAACAACAACCTACATTTGTCCCAAAGGTGCTTTTCAAAAGGCACCTGGATTTTCTTGATTTTTTTCGCTTAAAAATGTTTCACTTCTCATCCAAGAAGTTCTTCAGTTCTGACTGAATGGTAGGGAATGGAAGCGAAATGTTTTTTAAGGAAAAAGAAAAGAAAATGCAGCTGCCTTTTGAAAAGCACCTTTGGGACAACCATGACCTGATGATTGAGACTCTCCATAGAAATCCACATATGCATTGCCCTTATTAACTTTGTCTAACATGCACAAAACAGAATTTTATCAACATTTTATGATAAAAAGAAATTAATGTAATTTCAGATTATTTCTATTTAACCACAAACCCCACTTCAGGTTCACAAGACCATTGATTTAAAAACCAAATTAAACTTTTAGTTGATTCATGGATGGTCTACAACTGTCAGTTCTGCAATCACATAGAGTGATCATTCCATGGGATTTGGAGAATTGGCAGAAAAGGAGCCACTTCTCTCTTCTCCCCCCCCTACACACGTCTCGTAGTGGAAAAGAAAGAAGGAAAGCTCTTTTCAGTGCCAGCTCTTCCATTTCCTCTAGTAGAGTGGAAGACATCGAAGAGCCAGTTACCTTCCAACAAGGGAAGGGAAATGGAGTGAAAGAGGCACTTCTAAGTAAAGCTATGCCCATAGGTTCCAGTGAAAGAGCAGCTCCATCATGGGGCTACCAGCTGCTCTTCTGCAGGCAGAGGCATGGTGGAGCTACTTGTGATTTCTATGTAGGGTTGCTGGCAATGCTGCCGGGAAGCTGTAGGTAGTTTCACTATGGCTTCCTCACAAGGCTGCTAGTTCTGTCAACAGTGCTGCCAAGTAGCTTTGTTTTGTTTTATTTTATTATTTTATTTTATGTGTGTATCCAGCAATCAATTGATAAGACTGCTAGAATTGTGATGTCTTGATGTGTCTCAGTGGTACACTTGTACAGTGGACGTACAGCTAAATAGTTCCCTGAGGCTTAAATCTTGCAGGACCTAAGATGGGAGCAGCTCTACTGTGGGGGAAGCATCACTGCGAGTGGCACTCTTGCAGTACAGCTGAACCTCTGGGCGGAAGCAGATCTTTTTATACACAAGAGAACTGGCACCAAATGACCTGCTTCCTGCCCCCCTTCTCCCAAGCAGGGAAAGCAGGGAGAATGGCTTCCAGTATTTGCTTCCAGTTCTCTAATTTCACAGAGATTGGAGAAGTAATAGAAATCCCACTTATCCCATTTTCTTTTGGAGGGGGTGGTGTTTTTTGTTTTTGGGAAAACTTGTACAGGTAATCCTCAACTTACCACCACAATTGAGCCCAAAATTTCTGTTACTAAACAAGGCAGTTGTTAAGTGAGTTTTGCCCCATGTTACAATTTTTTTTGCCACAGTTGTTAAACAAATCATGTCATTAAGTGAATCTGGCTTCCCCATTAACTTTGCTTGTCAGAAGCTGGCTGGGAAGGTCACAAATGGTGGTCACATGAACCCAGGACAGTGAAACTGCCATAAATAGTCGGTGTTTGGCCAAGACCCAAATTTAACATATAAATAGTGGAGTATCTTCTCTGTGCAGTGGGGAAAGGAAGAAGTGTGGAAGAGCCCTAGGTGTGATTAAAGATAGATCAGGCTGATATTTTGTGAAGTAGATAGAAGTAGATAGAAAATTAAAAACAGGTAGCCTGTTTTTAATTTTTAACAGGTAGCCTGAAAACTCACTACCAGAATTGAGCCCACAATTTCTGTTGTTAAGTGAATCACTGAACTTGTTAAATTAATAACACGGTTGTTAAGTAAATCTGGCTTTCCCATGGTCTTTGCTTGTCAGAAGGTTGCAAAAGGTGATCACATTACCTTGGGACATTGCAACTGTCATAAATGTAAACTCATTGTCAAGCAGCCAAATGTAAATCATGTGACTATGGGGATGCTGCAGTGGTCATAAGTGTGAAAAATGATCATGTCACTTTTTTCAGTGCCGTTATCACTTCGAACAGTCACTAAATGAACTGTTAATAAGTCGAGGACTACCTATATAGGTTGGGTTGTCTTTTTTTAATAGGACATTCTTAAACTGAAAATGTTTGCTTAGAATTGATACAGTGTTTCAGGATATAAAATAAAGGTTTTTTGAAAGATATCTTGATTAATTGTTACTTGTGTTTACTAGGAGCTTCACTTTGCATCTAAACTTGGAGACTCCACTAAGTACTGGAAAAACATTGTAGAAAAAAAGCTGAAAACCAGGTGAGTACAGTGTAAAATTAAGTACATGAATTTGTTTCCTTAGATATTCATGATAGTTCTACTTAAATTGTTCAAAAACATCATTCTAGCATCAAGGATATTGAGATGGGCTGTGGAACTATTTGTGTGTTCGGTCTCAGTTCAGCTCATGTGTTATGAATAAAAATTAACTTTTATTGATTGATTTTTACCGAAATATTCATATTGTATTAATTGGATCCTTGATGATCTGAGATAATTAACTTTAATTAAAAGTAATGAGAATTCTTTTGTATTGTGCCCTGTGGACATGATTATAATTATAGTTTTTTTTTAATCTTTAGGGAAACCTTTAGTATAAGTTTTTTGCTTTTGCCTGGCTACAGTTAGACATAATGTGGTAAAACAAGAGATATAGAGAGCAGCATGCAGATAGAAATAGATATTAACCTACAACTTCAGGCCATCTTGCTTACTGTATTAAACTTCATGAAAAGCACTTTTTGATTCATAGCAGCAGCTACATCTTTTGCCTTGGAAGCTGCTCCTAGCTGTCTCTGCTTGCATGTGCACACAGAGCAGCCTCGATCCTGTTGTTTCAGAAGCATCTCTTAAAGATTTTGGACAGCCCTCTTGAATACTGTATTCAGTCTAGGTCACAGTCTAGGTCACCAGGACCAGCCAGAGGTTGGTAAACTACCCTTCCAAGCAATTCTAGCCAATATGAACAATGGTGGAGACTTGGGCCGTTCAAACAATTTGAGTGAAATGCTCCTTTAAATCATTTGCACAGTCTTAGTGAGGAATACTAGATGTTTTTATTCATCCAGAAGTCGGCACTTGGTGACATGCTAATAGTATTAAAAATGTTTCCAGTCACATTATCATGTTGCATGTTAAATATTTTACTATTAAAGCAATATAACAAACAGCAATGAGATTCATTTTCTTTCCACAGTATTTCATATTTAATGATATATGCAACAACTATGTAGCCCTTAATATTTTAACTAAAGGCATTTAATGTTTACTTTATGGTGTTCTTTTGGTGTAATGAGTTCATTAAAAAAAGCTTTTGATGCTAATTCAGAAATCTAATCTGTTCAGTGTCTTTCACATGCAGTTTTGATGCTAACTGACAAGCTGTAAGTTAATTAGCACAGAACTTACTAATGAGGATGTTAAAAATCTTCACTTTTGAATTATTTTTATATTGATGTGTTCTGGATAAATTGAAGGAAATTAATCTGCTGGTGTTGAGTTTTCTTTGGTTTGCTGTGCAGATGCTTTTTGGGGGTAGGTGGGATCAGAGGAGGAAATAAATGAATTTTGCAATAAAAAAGGGAGTTAAACAAAAAAGCTTATCTTTTTTAAAACTGGGGATAACCCAAAATCAGTACACTTAAAGTGCAGTTGTTAATTAGTATGGAAGACAGCTTCTTGAATTAATATGTGGTGTTAATTAACAGGAAGTCTGATGTTGTGTTGTAATTACGACCAATATTTTTGACATAATGAGTGACTGAAGGTGAATTTTATGGAGAACAGTTTGGTAAACACATTAGAACCTAGATATGCTATCTGTTTGTTTCTTTAGGAAATATGGATCGACTTCTACGACTTGGAGGAGGAATGCCTGGTCTAGGACAGGTTAGTATCCAAATTACCAGTAACCTTTTTTGAATTTAGATTACAAATTTAAATCTTGCCCCTCCTTGGAAAAATAACCATTTGAGGAATTACAGAATTACAATTCCAGAAATTGTATGTGTAGTAAGTGCAGAAAAGTAAGCATATGTTTTTGATAAATTATTTGTCTCATTGTAGAGTACCTGCACGTTTGCTGTAATAAAACATTGCAATGTCCTCCTTCACCTCAAAGTTTGACCCCGACTTTAATTTTCCAAACAGAACTTATATTTGCTCACTTCTATTAAGAAGCAAGATCTTTTTATTTGCCATATATTATTATATATTCTGATCCATCAGGTACTGGAAAATTTCACATGATTTTATAAACAAAATCTTCCACAATTAGTTAGCAGATGTTATTCTCAAACCTTTTGTGTGTGCTCATTTATGCCGCTGCGACAGGACTGTCACTTCTGCTCTATCACCTCAAAGTGAGATCCCAGATCTGCCCCAAAGTGTCGTTCAGCTCTCTAGATCCTCCCACAGGAGATTAAAAATCCTCCCATAGAAGAATATCAGCGATAGAGCATAATCACACCATTGGATCCAGCTATGGAATACGCCATCTTTTTCACTCTTGTCATCCAGATTAATCTTTCTCGTCTTTATAGGAATGACAGTTTCAATCATGTTATTGACTTATCCTTATCAACACTAGTTGAGAAAGATGCTCGTGGATGTTTATACAACTGCTACCCACTGGTTTTAAAACAGATAAATGATACCAAATAGCAGTGTTGATTTTATTAGTGTTAGGCAGATTACTTACTGTCATTTTTAAATTTATAAATCAGTCTTATAGTTTGCATATTTTAAAATAAGATCCACAGCAGTAATAAAATCGTAAGAAAAAATTATCAGAACTATTCAGCCAACAAATAACCTAATGAATACTTTGGTATATTTTTTAATGTAAATGTAAAATGCCTCAGAAAAAAGGAGTGTTCAGATATGATGCTGAAAGGAAAGCAAATTATATCTCTGTTGTGAAGACATTCCAAAGTAGAAGTGCCACCACAGAGAAGGCTTGCTGTTTTGCAAATACATAATATATTTTTGATATTCAGAACTATCAATGCACTTCTGAAGATCTTAATGCATGAGCAAACTTTACAGATGAAGGTATTCTTTTGGCTACCTAATGGCAGTGGAGCTAGATGTAAAACTTCCTTTTGACTTCATACTGTGAGCTGCGTTTATATCTCTCCATATTTTCAATTATAGACTTTCTGCTTTAATGCAAGGTAACTTAGGATACAGATATTATTTTTCTCCCTGAAATTGAATATTTCATTGAATTTTTAGGACTGTGCTATTAGGTTAGGTATTTACTTTAGGACGGTGATTGTTCAACTAATCAAGAGTACAGTGTATTACCCAAAGCAGAGCTTTTCTTTTTAAATTTTATAGTAAGTATTTGCATTTTGCACTTTCTTCCAGGTGCTTCTCAGTGAATACTGCTTAAAAATACATTTTTAACACTATGGAATTGGAACACTTCTCCTGAGCCTCATTCTTTAACACAATAAGAGATTCATAATTATTGAAGTTTTTCTTAGTTAGAAAATTAGGAAAAAAGACACATGCTGAATTTAAAATATTAACTGTTACTTTGTTCTTGCAATGCAGCGTGGTGTAATGGTTGAGGTGCTAGACTAGGAGCGAGGAAACCCAAGTCTTCGCTTAGGCATGAAAGCCAGATGTGTATCCTTGGGCCAGTCACTTCCAGTTCAGTCCTAATCAGCACACCGCTCTGCATAAGATCTTGTTGCATCATGTACTGATAGCTTTCTTGTAAAAACAAGGTGACACAAATAGTAAGTAGACTCTGCAATCATGCAAGACAAATACTAGGGAAAAAGCCTCAACTTCATTGTTTTTTGTCTCCTGTGGGGATCTATTTTGATAGTCCGGCTTTGTGATAAATAAGTCAACATATTTTTAAAATAAGCAAGAAAATTGGTAGCTATCAGCCTCCTTTGGTTAAGTAATGACAGCATAATTAAAGTAATTTGTCTCATTATGACTGACACCTTTTTATAAGGTGGATTGTCCAAGATGTGAAGCTAGTCCAATTTGTCCAGGAAGGCAGAAATCTAAAGGCAATTTGTATCTAAACATGGAAGACTGAATACTGGTTGCCTGGAGCCTCTGATTGAATGGGTACTGTACTGCCATTCCACTTACTGCAAAGCATTAAATCTTTTCAAACAAAACTAAAGAATTTCCATCCATGCTATGTTTCATGCTGGTCTGGAGGTTCTCAAACATTTGAGGACAGATTTGGGGGTTTAAAGACAATAAGAGAAATGGTTCCAGCTTCAGTTAGTTGAGGCGTCCACTAAAATCAACTTCCCATGAGCATAAACACCTTAGGGGTGCAATTTGCAGTATTTTCTTTCATATAGAATGTTAATGTATGGAAGTTTCTGAAATGCAATTGAACAACTGTAGAAACAAGTCTTTGCTAACATGGGAGAAAAATCCTGCTTACGGAGTGGTGAAGGTATTTTTTAGACTAAAAGCTGAATAGAAGACCTTTGGAAAATCATGAAATTCTGATGCATTTCTGCTTGTTAATGGCCTATCAGCAAAATAAAATGACTTTCACCAATTATTTCTGTATCACCCTGCCTTCTAAAAACTATTCTGGACAATCAGAGGATTCAACAGGGAAATGATGGTGGCATGTAGTATGGAGAGCCCCAAGAGGAAGGAGAAATTGGGAAAAATGACACAATTTTTCTGTAAGTGGAGATAGATGCTCAAATAAATGCCACTGTTGTAAGAGTCCATATCATGAATATTGTAATAGTAAATTACAATTTACATGTAAAAATAGATTTTGAGTCTCTTTTACTTATATCCATGCTTGGATTTGGACTCCATCATCACTTACAGGACTGTACAGGATTGTTAATTCATAGTATAACTAGATTTCTCAGAGGATTTTTGTACCTTAGTAGGTAAACTTGGAAGGTGAGCAGAGTTGGTCTGGTTAGCATTTCTATAATGGACCACAATCCCAGGCTCTCGGTTCAACTGGGATTTTGAAAAAAACAAACCCAGAAGCCTAGGAAAACCATCTATGCAATTCTGCCAAGAAAAATGGCATGGATGCAATCATCAAGAATTGAGCTGAACTTTTTACTTTTTATCTCAAGATTAGATTTAGACATGTGACTGCTGTAATTGGTAGGATTTCAGCAATCCTTGGGACCTCACAGAACTACCAATGATACATAGTCTTCCTAATGTTTTTAAAAGATTCCTTTGGGTTGAAAAGATATGCCTGATTGGTTACATATGAATTGTTTTCTATTACTGTATAACGAATTCTCATTCAAATGCTTTCTTTACCTTTTTGAAGGTAAAATGTGTTAATGGCTTTATCTCCCAGAGCATTTTAATATGAGCATTGTATGTATTGTTGTTCCCTGTTTACCCATACAATTTAGAATACAGTAAATACTGGTGATAAAATATTTATAATGTTTGAAACTTTTCTTCATGAAAAGTAATGCACATTGTGTGGGATAAACTTCTATATCAGTGATGTGTTAAGATTACTCTCTTTTAAGTAGAATATAGGTCGGTTGGTTATAAACTATATAGTTTACCATAATTATATATAATGATTGAATGCATGTCCAACTTAAAGATGAGAATAAGATTCATATGCCCATGACTGATTTGAATTGAAATGTTTTATATTTATTTCTAAATTTAAAAGTAGCTTATCTAAAATATTGCATACTATGTAAAATATTGCCTAAATAAACAATTCCAACATCCAGCATACATTTTAGAATTAGATCCAAACTACTTTTAAAATTTCCTCAGTTTTTGAAAGCAGTTTACTTTCTTTAGCAAAGAATTCCTATTGTTGCAAGAAAACAAAATAATATACCTACAATTGTGTGAATTAAAAGAAACTGCACCAGTATAGAAGATTGACAAAAGGTCTGAACATGTTAATTGGTACCATTTTCTTCCCTACCTGTCGGTTTCAAGGAAGCATATAGAAGTCAAAATCTGACCTGTCACATGTTTTTGAGAACACCTGGATATTTTTGTGATACCCTATGGATTTAGACTAACTATGGATATAGTCTTGCTGCTCTTGGCTATGACCCACTACATATTTCTGATTATTAGTTGAAGACTTGGGCATTCAAGCTTTAGAAGTGAGCACCCCCATATCTCTCTTTTCTGTGCCCAAGATGTGAAAATACCTGCCTATAATAAGCTGGGGTTTGTTGAATTCATAGTTTGCTTGCAGCTAAGTTCCCAGAACATTGATTTTGGATTGGACACTACATTTGAATGTGACTATTACCTCCTGGAGAAAAGAGTTAACAGTCTTTTAAACCAGTTGATTGCACTTTTTCTGAAACAGAAATATATATTAAAGAAGGTAGGATATGGGTGAATTTTTCAAGAACTAAAAATGTTTTCATGAATGGTATTTTTTTTAAGTTAAAGTTGTAATACATACACAGTATTCTGCACTATTTTTTTTGCAACAAACATGCAGAAGAGCAAATAATTCTCACTTCCCAAATAGTAGATGTAGGTATGCATGCTTGTTCATAACCTTTATAATGAGCAGTATTAGAACCATTCTCTTGTTCTTACATTTGCTGGTATCCATAATGTACACAATGCGCGTGAGAGATAGGACATAGCTATACAATTGCAATGTTCTCAGCAATGGTTCAGAATTTACCCATGTTATCTGGTAAATTTAAATTAAGAGTTCTTGCTGCATTTCCTCTTCTGAATTTTAAAATGTCATTTCGAGTGCACAATAGCACTGACAGCTGGTGACATGATGACGTGGGTGGGTAAATAACCCAGAGTAACACTGTATACAGCCCTCAAAAAGAGTAACTGAAACGCTAAAAAGTCTGTCCTTCGTTACAGAACACTATATCTTGTCATATTTGCTTAGTGCAACTTCAGTTCAGTGCTTTAAACGGTACCCAGGGAGAATAGCTAGAAAGGTAGATCTTTTATTTTAAAAATGAGCATGGAGGAGGGGTGACCTGTCTCTTAGCCGTGTTAGCACTTCTACTGGAAATAAAGAAGCAAGAATTGCAAATAGCTATTTTGTTTGAATAATCGGCTTGCCAATTAGCCATCAAGTGCTTCCATCTGTGAAATTGTTGATCAGATGGGTTGGTTGGGACACTTCCAGATTAGGGCATTGTACATGGCACTTGAAAACTGTCACTTTGAAAGGTTTCAAGTGCTGCACTGCTTGATGCTGTAGAATTGATAAAACCTGTAGCACTTAAAAGACCTGCCACTGATCTAAAAATCTTGTTGAATCTACTACTGGTCTAATATATGTAGATCTTAACCCTGTAATCTAATTTCATTTTGGATTATGTAATGGTGATGCCTTTTAAAAGGACTAAATGTAAGGACTGTTTATTTTAATATTTCAAGATCAATATAGTAAGGTTGCTTTCAGATACTGCCTTAGGCCTCTCTTTTGAAAGCTTTATGAAGTTTGATATTTCAATAGTCCGATGTATAGTATTAGGAATTACTGTAATATCTTTTGCTTTGCCATTTATCTGCCTACAGATAAATTTTGTATTTTTATTTAATGGTAGTGACATTTCTAAAGCTGTAAAAATAATAAATAGGGTCAGTCAGATTTAAAAGATAGAATAAAAACATATGTAATAATATTGGTCCACATCTTTTCCTAAATAGTTTCTTGAAAAAAAAAATATAAATGCAAGTTGAGGGGACTTTTTATATTGGTTTTATTATGCTGAAACTGCCTTTTTCCTGTTCTGCTCTTTAAGTAAATTTTGAAATATGAAGTCCAGTCTTGCTCCCAGAAAGGAAAAAGGAAAAAAAGAAGAAAACTTGCTTTTAGCTTATCCATTTCTTTTATGTATTGGGCTATCCTATGCACTACAATTCCTCCTTTGAAGACAGGAAAGAACATCTTCTGCATGACAAATGTGGACTGAATCCCTATCATCCTTAAGTGTTTTACTATTATATTTAATTTCAGTATTATAACTGAGTTTAAATGTCTTTAATGTTTCCCTCCAAAATAGAAATAATAGAAATCTGTATAAATATTGAAATGACCCGACAATGAGACATAGGCAACTACTTGCAGCCTTTTTTTCTTTTCCAAAAAATATAGCTTTCAGTGTGGCTTTGCTCAGAGGAGAATCACCATATCAACCTGTTTGCATTTCTACTTCTTAAACATTGACTCTTCCCTCTTTGACTGCTGCTCTCTTGGTCATTCATTTTCTCTCAAATAATTCATATAGAATATTATTTAGATTATTTTAAATCATAAAATCCAAAACACAGATATAATCAATATTCCACATCCTTTCCCTTGATTGTAAGCTCTTTAAAGCATTGTAAGTGTCTGTAGCTGTTCTGTTAATGTTCTGATAACCTCATGGATGGAAAATAATATCTACTGTACCTAAGAAAATCTTACAGTACCTTACTATAAAAAAGATATTTTGTTCTTGTATTGTCTTCGCTTCTTCCATTGTGATTACTTTCACAAGTGCTTATTGACTGCTATAACATTATTTAATTATCTACACAGTTTCTCACTACATTTCATAAAGTAGATTCTGTTATGGTTTGTTACTTAGTAGAGTGCAGATATCATCTAGTATAATCTGTGGGCCCAATTTAATGTTCAAGAAGTAGTCCAATGTATTCTGGATTGGTCTGGACTTAGATATTCTGGATCATTGCCAGGATCAAAAATGTAAATTGGAAAAAATGATTTTTATTATTCTATACTCTAATATGGAAGGAACATAACTGTCTATATTGCCATTGCTTTCTAGCAATCTAGAATGAAATTGACAGGCAGGATGATGGGAAGGTGATACATGCAAAATGTCATACAGGTTGATACAATGATTTTTAAACCATGCTAGTTTTAAATATATGTAAATACATAGCTGTCTGACTGAGACAAACTGATGGAATTTGCAACAGTAGTAGTCCCCGCAATGAAAAAGTGCTAACAAGTTTGTAATGGGCACAATTCAAAATGTTTTGTGCAAAGACAATAGGTATTTGTAACAAATTATGATATCTGTTATGGCTGCACTGGAGTTGATTGTTGCTGATTAAGATGGAATGTAAAGGGTTAACTCACTTGTATATTACCTTTCATAAAGTGGAGCAGCATTGAGTCTACAATTTTGGTCATAATTTGTGATGGTCATTAAGCCCATCACATGACTGTGCCCAGTTTTATGACCTTTTTTGTATGGTTCTTAAGCAAACACAAAAGTCATTAAGCAAGCCTGCTATTTGCTATGGGACATTTTTTCCCTCCGAAAACTGAAAGTAAACACTGGTTTCCAGTGAAATCATTGTAAATTGCAGTGATTGCAAGACACAGCAAATGGCTGTCATTGAGCACTGGTTGCCGAATACCCAAAATGTGGCCAGATGACGGGGGGGGGGGGGCCGCGGTTGAC